>CACRXK020000239.1:21271-33940 GCA_902702795.2 Paramuricea clavata | reverse complement strand
TCTTGGAATCCTGGAATCTTGGAATCTTATCATATAACCGCAAAATATGTTAGTATCAAGATATTATTATTATACTTATGCAACATATTGTTCTGCATGCGATAATTTAATACTTGGTGAGTTAGCAAAGCAGACCTTGGTAATATATTATCGGTATATACTATACGTTGCAGAATTTAATATCTCCATCTTGATGCAAATTCATAATAATATAAACGCTGTGCGGCATAATGTCGTCGGTTTATGAATAGAGTTAAAGTCAAGTGCGTAGCAAGATATGACCATTGCAATCAGAAAACCTCAATTATCAATTAGATGCACTATAACACCTCGTATTCCGTCAAAAACTATATAGCACACTTGCGAACAATTGCCGTGTTCATAGTTCAACGAATTAAGGTTATATAGTACGTGGTTAATGAGGCTCATAGTCTTGCTATGTGAGTAAGTGACTAAAGTGAGTTATATAGCACGTGGTTTTTCAACTGGCAATGTTGTAGCGACAGTGCGTTAATCTAACGCTTTTTAAGCTTTTTCGGCGAAATTCAGTTCAAACATACAATGCACCCATGCATACATGAAATCGATCATCAATAATATAGAACTTGATTACTAGTGTAGAGGAGAAGTCAAAGTGGCTTACTGTCTTATAACATAAGACATAACCTTAATTCGTTGAATATAGACTATATGAACTCGGCAATTGTTGGCAAGTGTCGTATTTTTTGACGGAATACGAGGTGTTATAGTGCATCTAATTAATTGAGTTTTTCCTGATTGCAATGATATATATATAATGTAATTTAGTTTCCTCCCGCCAGGTCATCTTGCTACGCACTCATAAACCGACGGCATTATTGTCAGGGGCGCCGGAACCACGTGGGCAGCGGGGGCAGCTGCCCCCGTTGCCTAAACAGTGCCGGGGCAGCACGGGGGCAGCAGGTTGCCTTTTTTACCAGAACTGTACTTCGAACGTCGTGCGTTTTTCACATGAATTTAAATTGAAAACTGTTTTTAAATATTTTAGCTCATATTTGAATCTGAATTCCTCTCAGAAACGTTACCAATCAGTTTCCACCTATGTGAAAAAAGGGAAAAAGAATGCCTTCCTAAATAACGGACAACTGTCATGTTGCTTTACAATACATTTTAGTCTTTAGTGTCATGCAACGAATAAAAATGTTCCAATCCATGCCGAAATTTGTCTAACTGTATTAGCTACAAGTAATGAAGTACCCGTTATACGGAAAAATGTTAACGAACATTGACCCCCCCCCCAAAAAAAAAATTAAGGCTCAAGAGTAAATGCCCTTTTTAAATGGCTGCCCCCGGCGCTTCATGTTGCTTCCGGCGCCCCTGATTATTTAGATGCGCGCACAGCGTTTATATTATGTATTGGCATCAAGATGGAGATATTAAATTCTGCAACGTATATAGTATATACTGATAATATATTACCAAGGTCTGCTTCTGTAGCTAAGTGTTAAATTATCGCATACAGAACAATATGTTGCATAAGTATAATAATACTATCTTGATAATAACATATTCTGCGGTTCTATGATAAGATTCCAGGATTCCAAGATTCCAGGATTCCAAGATTCCAAGATTCCAGATTCCATGTTTTACAGCTTACCGGTCAAAATCTGCCATTTTGGGAGTAATGTCTGCCTTCGTAAAAGATTCTAGACAATTCAAACAACATGAAAATTTACCGTTTTACAAACAACTACAATGCTAAAAATTGTATTTCGTGTTGCGGAGACTCTCAACGTTAACGTGGGCCCCAAAAATGGCGGAAGAATCGGCCGTGAGAAAGGCTAATTAGGTTACTAGAATACTAGACACTACTCCCAAAGCAATTTAACTATTTAAGTTTATAAAACTGATAGCGATGAATTCAAAATGTATAAAGAAACAGCTTTGCGTGAAAGGATGTACTAGTCTGTCAATTGATATTTGATACGCAACGACAACAGTCTTTGTACAGTATTACCATAGAATAAGCCTAATCATATCTGCCCTAAGAAACAATTAAATTGAAACAGGAAGTAACTTTATGAAATATGGCCGAAAACCAAGACGCTGTTGAGTTGCAAACTATAAAAGGTCCTGTTGCACATTATAAACGGCCAATTAGATCGTACAAAGTCAGTTTTGCTGGTATGTATGGTGTGGGTAAAACAAGTTTGTTAAGAAGAATATTAAAGGAAGGTTTCAGCGACATAAAACCGCCATCTTCCGTAGGTATAGTCCGGCGTATAGATACACGCAAACACGAGGAAATATTGCACGAACATGAAACTGTAATACCGTTCGTATTTTGGGATACAGCCGACATGGAAAGATATGACCTGTATGATGAAATCGTGCCGTATAGTTGTCATCGAGGCAGCCATTTTATTCTTCTAGTATATAGTGCTGTTGACGAGGAATCGTTCTATGAATTGCTCCGTATTGCTGAGGATCTCGAACGATATGGACGTGTACCTCCAGCAAAAGTAATTCTTGTTAGAAATAAAATTGACTTGCCAATTGGGGAAGATGGTGTTCTAGAAGAAAAAGAGAAAGAATTTCTTCGTAGAATGAATTTGAAAGAGAATTTTTTGGCAAATTTTTGGACATCAGCAAAAACTAACGAAGGTGTAAAGGACTTGTTAAGAGAACTTGGGAAGCATTCGTTGAAAATGTTTGAAAGCAGAAGGGAATCTGAAGATCATAATGTGAGACTAGATATTGATGCCAATAAGCAAGAAAATCAGGGATTTAGCTGTTCACTAGGTTAAACCATCGTTTATGAAGCCACAATGTGCACTACTTAAGTATACTTTGTAATTTGACTTGGTGATTTAGCATCCACATTTTATTCCACAACCATAGTCTATCAAGAAATGATTGTCTGGAAACTAAACAGAAGTCGTTGTATTATATTTTTGTCCGAGTTTATGTTAATTTGTACACGGTCACGGTGATTAAGCGCTCATTCAAGCCCAATAGACCCATTGCACTGACGTCACAAATCCTTAGAGTGCCTTCCAGATGCTCCCTAAGTCCCCTACTGACAATATCTGTTCGGGTACAACAACCGCATACAGCGCAAAAATTAACCATTTTAATACAAAATTACTATAAAGTTTTACAAAATTTGCTTTGTTTACAAATTATTATAAAGTTTTACAACATTTGCTTTGTTTACAAAAGTTATATTATGCATAGATTGCTGATTTGTCCTAGATGCATCGTCACCGGCGCTGTGACATCATGTGCAATGGGTCTATAGAGATAGCTGAGATGAAACGCCGTAAATAATATTTAGTGACGTTGAGACCATAGATATAGGAGATCTAGATTGTTAACGCATACCTAGCGCAGGCGGGGCCTACATGATAAATCCAAGATGGCGGTACAACAGGGCAAAAAGACTATAAATTCTATTACGAAAATCAGGATTTTTGCATTTTTTGCCGTTGCATTGTTTTGAAACTTATTCGGTCAAATTTTATGGTAAAGAGAAACTTACCGCGAAGATTTTGAGCATATATATGATTGAATTGGATGAAAACTCGCAAAATTATCCATCGATAAAAGTTCGTGTATAGTACTGATATAGTACTATATATGTAACTTGTACAGTTTTGCTTTAATTTTTGCTCACTATTTGCATAAAAAGCAAATTATAACAGACCATAGATGATAGACCCTCATCCAGTGCTCTCATCAGTTTACTTCTCTAACAAGCAAGGGGGGGGGGGTACATAACAGTTCATTTTTCATAATTATGAGGACAGAGCAGATGATGATGAGAGATGCAAGTATAAAACACCATTCACTAGGCAAGATGTTAACATAGCACAGTATTTCTGGCAATAAAACGCTCCAACTGACCAACTGACCATTTCACACGAACTTTTATCGCTGGATAATTTTGCGATTTTTCATCCAATTCAATCATATATATGCTCAAAATCTTCGCGGTAAGTTTCTCTTTACCATAAAATTTGACCGAATAAGTTTCGAAACAATGCGACGGCAAAAAATGCAAAAATACTGATTTTCGTAATAGAATCTATAGTCTTTTTGTCCTGTTGTACCGCCATCTTGGATTTATCATGTAGGCCCCGCCTGCGCTAGGTATGCGTTAGCAATCTAGATCTCCTATATCTATGGTTGAGACGAAGGACAGCCTCGTCCCCAGGCTCCAGTATGTGCGTGGGATTTGCGCCGCTCCGCTCTGAAAGCGCACGTATATTCCCCCT
Source organism: Paramuricea clavata (assembly GCA_902702795.2). Lineage (NCBI taxonomy): Eukaryota > Metazoa > Cnidaria > Anthozoa > Malacalcyonacea > Plexauridae > Paramuricea > Paramuricea clavata. Next base: position 29,684 of record CACRXK020000239.1, on the reverse strand, counting down.
TCTCCTGTCCACGCATGTTTCTCCCGAGAGACCTTCACGCGCCGGGGACGACGAGGCTGGACCAGGTACAGTTCAATATCAAACAAAGCCTACAAGTGCCTTCTATTTTGTAGCTTTGAAGTTTGCCCGACTTCCAGACCATCGTATCTTGATACAGTATGCCACAACAAAGTAAAACAGCGAAAATATTTTTCATTGACCCAGTAAAACAATTTGTATCATGTGTCCCATATAAATATATAGTTGTAAACAAAACAGTATTTAGAAACTGATACTTTAGACTAATAGCTTTCTGTTGCGCAGGGTTTTAAGTTTTCAGACTACAATACTGCGCAATGACAATGTGTGAAAATTATTTTTCCGGTTAATAAATTAAACAATTGTTTGGTCTAATTCACTAAATTCAGTTCATGTTGACAATTGACATAACTCAATCCATGAATCGTAGTCAGTAGTCTGACTCTTGCTATATTTGCTTGGCATTATAATACTGTTTATTATACTGTATAGCAGAGAGTGAGATACTGAAAAATACACAGTGAGATATTTTCCATATCTTCACACGGTTTGGAACAACTTGTTGACAACTTGTAACAACCTTGTCGAAATTATCAGACTTGTTGCAAGGTTGTTCTGACAAGTCCTTTACATACTTGACATAACAAGATTGTCACAACCTTGTAACATCCTTGATATCATGGCTGTAACAAACAATTGTTAGAACAACCTTCTAACTAGTCTGATAATGCCATCAAGCTTGTTACAAGTTGTTAACAGCTTGTTCCAAACTTGTTCCAACAAACTGGGAACAAGCAGTGCGAACACAACTTGTTGACAGCTTGTGAACAGACTTGTTTGCAGACTTGTAACAACTTGTGCGTTTTTACGTAGTGACGATATCGATCACGTGACTTTTTCCAATTTGCTTTTGAGCGTGAAATTTATTTATTTATTTATAATTATATTTATCCAGGATACCCACATCACTAATGTGTTTTTCAGTGGGGTCCTGCATGATACAATCATTAACAAAATTTACTTATATAAATATATACAATTAATATACAACGTCACGACATAAAGAAACGAATAATTAACTATATCTAATAAGTACAACTAAGAATAGTTATACGGTATGTGACCTTAGTAAAGACTTAAATTGACTGAAAGAATCAGTGTTTCTGACGGAAACGTCCAAGTTGTTAAAGTCTTTCGAAGCGAGGTAGGTTGGTTTATGTTTGCCCCAGTTCGTGCTGACTTTCGGGAGATGGAGGTTGTTACACGATCTTGTACTGTGGGAATGGATTCTGCTGTTAGTTGTGAGATTGAAGTCGAAATCTATCAGTCCATTAGTGCATTTGTAGATAAAGATACAACGATGTTTATATCTGCGAGATGAGAGAGTTGACCAGTGTAATGTAGCGAGAGCTTCTGTTGCCGACGAAAGAGGAGGGAGATCTAGTATTAATTTAGCTGCTTTATTTTCCAAACTTTGCAAGGAGTTCATGAGTTCTGAATTGTTTTTATCGCCCCAAATTACATCTGCATAGTCAAATAGCGGTAGTATTGTCGAAGTATAGAAAATCTGTCTTGCATCCAGCGGTAAGAAAGATTTCACACGGCGCAGCAATCCCAATCTTTGGTTGATTTTCCCCATTAATTTCTCAATATGTTCATGCCAGGTAAGGTTCTCGGTAATTGTGATGCCCAGATATTTCAACGATTGTTCTTGTTTTATCGTCCGATTGCAAATAGAGATGTCGATGTTGGAGATGGATCTTAGGCGTTGTCTACCGGTGAAAATGATGAACTTTGTCTTGTCATGATTGAGTGTAAGGAGGTTGTTGTTAAGATAATCGGAAAGGGATCGTAGGTCGGAGTTGAGTTTTGACTGTAGATCGGAAATACTTTCTGCAGAGTAATAAAGGAGTGTGTCATCGGCATAAAGTATCGACTTGCAGTGGGTCAAGCATTCAGGTAGATCATTAATATAAATAAGGAAGAGAAGTGGTCCAAGAATACTTCCCTGAGGGACTCCGACAGTTACTGGCTTGGGTTGCGACATTGAACTGTTGATCACGGTTACTTGGGTACGGTTTGATAGATAAGATTACGGTATCAAAAGCTTTCCTTAGGTCGATAGAGACGGCACCAGTGATTTTTCTGTGATCGAGATTATCCAGTATCTGCTCAGTAAAATGTGCCAGAGCAATGGTGGTTGACAGTTTGGAGCGAAAACCGAATTGTTGGGAAGCTAGTAACTTGTGTTCTTGCAGGTAATTGTAAACTTGATGGTGGACGATTCGTTCTAGTAACTTACTCAAGGTTGGTAGGATGGTGATTGGTCGGTAGTTGTTGGATGAAGTTGGGTCTCCAGATTTGAAAATTGGAGTAACTCTACCTTTCTTCCAGATGTCAGATGTGATGAAAATTTCACCATTTTTTGCTTGGGACTATATCAGTATAATAAACAGAACATTACACGATGGCTTGAAGATATGACTTTTGGCTTCTCGTGTTAAAAACAATATTTTACTCGCTCGCTGCGCGGTTCGTAAAATATTGTTTTCACCACTCGAAGATCAAAAGGGCCCAAAAGTCATATCTTCGCGCCGCCGTGTAATATCCTCTATATATGTTTGACATATGACGTAATAGCTAGTTGCAAATTTTGTAACTTGTAACTTTGTAATTGTAGCTATTGTATTCTATTGAAACTTTCTGATGATATATTAACTGTAAAAGTAAACTATAATAATCCAATGTTTTTTATGTACTCTGAGTGTATATCCACACCGGGCAGGTTGAAAAGTTAGCCTGACCATGGTGGGAATCGAACCCGCGACCTTTGGGATACTAGTCCAATGCTCTGCCAGCTGAGCTACGTGGCCAAGTAAACACCAAAAAACATATTCACCTGAGTACATAACATCAAAACACACACACTGAAAATATTATAATAATCAAAATGTTATCATCGACATCATCAACGTCGAGTTCATTTCAAGTTACTGTTTTGTGTGCACTAGAAACAAATTCGGAAAGTGTGTATAAATCAAAGGGACAAGACAATCTTTGTCACCTCAGACCGTCCCTACTTTCAGGGCCCTTGAACCACTCAACCACTCAACTTTAAGTCCCGGCGCTTAGCAACCGACACGCATTTCCTCTCGCACCTGAGGGGGAGTAGTACCCTCGGAACTTGTGCGACTGTTTCTAAGCTAAGCTATTAGCTTAGTCTCATTTGCATGTGAAAATGTGAAGTTTCGTGTTTGATATTAAGATGTTTTGGGTCTTCGTAAACTGAAATGCGTCGAATAGATAGAACATGGAAATAATCAAGGATACGATGGGCCATCTTAAGCCCGTCTTCGACGCCTGTGACCAAAATGGAGATGGATTTGTTAAAACCGCGGATCTTTTACGACTCGTTCAACAGCATACGGACATCGCCAGTGAGGTAAACAATAGAACGATTTTTCTATTCCCATGGCGAAAACTAAATGTTTAGCCTTTTATATAGCTCGAATTAAATACACAGGGTTCATAAATATGAATTGTTGATTGGAATCCGATTTGCGTTCGTTAAATTGCCCCCAAAAGCCACAAATACATGCCTGAGTTTTGTGTGGTAATTATTATCTATTGCTTGTGCGACTCTAAATCACTAATACAAGTAATAGTAACAATATTCGAACGTGGGGTTTATGCTTAAATATTTCATGGAAATTTAACAGGGCTTTTTATCTTCTCTTAAATTTGTGTATTTTTTTCGTTATTTTGGGGGGAAATCTAGTTGAAGTACAGATTTAAACTGGGTAATATTTTTGGTTAAATTTATGGAGGGATATATCATAATATTACTCTATTTTGACTGTGAAATGTACTATTAGACCAAAACCGCATAATATTGGGGTCAACATAGATTGAGTTACAGATCTGTCTAAGTTAATAGGGCAAAATATAAAAGATCGGTTTCCAGACATCGCCATATTTACATCCGTGTTTGTCTTGATTACCAAACACGAAAAGGCAAATCTATGGGCTTTAATCCCTTTTATATCAAAAATATTTCAGGTTGTTTAGGTAAAATATTTGGCTTTCGACTTTTAGACGCTAGTTTTTAACGTTTCGAGATATTCTTTCTTAAGTAGGGGTATATTTCAAGGTTAAAGTTAAGTGAATTATGTCACGTAGGTATAGCAAAGATATTAATAAAAAGATTCTTTGTGGTTAGAATTATTCAAGCTGTTTTATGACAAATATTTAATCCTGCTGGCTTTTATAGACAAAAATAATGAAAGAGCAATCAGCGTAATAAATAAATATAGGTTTTTAATACAAATTTCTAATGCCAAGGCAAGTTTATTTTCTTTATAGTGATTTGGTGTTAATGGTTTATATTTTTTTAGAATTAATTTCGGTGTTTTCGGTGTTGGTTTTGTGCTACCACATGCCAAGTGCTAAATTTATGATGGTAGAATTTTGGTTGCAACCTTGATTCCAACCTTGGGTAACCTTGGTTTTAAAACTTGTAATGTCCTGTCTTACGTATGAATTAACCCTTTAAGTGGCATTTTGCCCTAATGCGCTCTACTGTGTTTTTATTCTAATGATGCAACTCAATGGGTTAAGAACTTTAGTTGCAATAACATGTCCATTCTCGTACCCAGAGCCCTTCTTACGCACGGTGCGACGAGGGGCTCTGGCCAAATCCATATTCCTAACTGGCATCTGATTGGCTAGTTCTAACACCGGACATTGTTTTCTTACCATGTTTTTATGGTATCCGGTTATGGATTTGGCCAGAACCCCTCGTCGCACCGCGCGTAAGAAGGGCTCTGGGTACGAGAATGTAACATGTCATGTTGGAATTTATCATTAACCCACTGAGCCGCATTGCACCCTACTTTATTATTTTACTTTGTTTTGTTTTTTTTACTTGTCAAGGAGGGACTGTGCTGGTGCTTAATGGGTTAACTGCCCATGTGTCTAGTTAACCCATTGAGTCGCATTGCGTCCTGATGCATCCTACTTTATTATTTTACTCTGTCTAACACCATATTATTTTACTTTGTCTAACACCAGACGATTTTACTCGTCAAGGAGAGACTGTGCTGGCGCTTAATGAGTTAACTGCCCATGTGTCTAGTTAACCCATTGAGTCGCATTGCGCCCTGATGCACCCTACTTTATTATTTTAATCTGTCTAACGCCAGATGATTTTACTCATCAAGGGGAGATTCGCGAGCACTGGTGCTTAATGGGTTAAAATTCGACATGAATTATGTCACCCGAAATGAATTATGTCGACTGACATTATGACTTCATGTTATATCAAATCATCATCAGGTAGATTGATGCATGAATAATCGGTAATTAGTAATTTCTGATTTTGACACAATTAGTCAGTCACTAGTTTCATTGCTGTCTAACACCAGACGATTTTATTCGTCAAAGGGAGAGTCCTGTGCACTAATGGGTTAATAAATAAACATGTAACAGATCTGTTTTTCTGCATTTTTTAGGATATCACAAGTATGATTGGATTTTTAGACCCAAACGATAATGGCTTGATATCATTTGATCACTTTTGCAATGGAGTCAAAGAATTTATGGGTAAAATGCCACTGAATAAAGCAATCCGAGTACTAAACTGTTCTCTCTAGAGGTCCACAATATCCAAACTGGTCAATTTGTTAAATATGGGTCTAGGGGAGGGGGATTTATAGGTTGCCAACATATGACCACCACCCCCCCCCCTCGCTAGCCCACTTAGTGTCTGCCACTGGAGGAAACCTAAACTATATACCAACTTGTTTTAGATTGGATAGCTTTATAAGTTAAAACTATTTACCCTTAGAGGCAATGATGTTTTCCAGGGGGAATAAATTATTTCTTCTATTTCATGATAATTTGTCAGTTCTATTCTAATAAAATGATTGTTTTTTAAATATTCTCCCACAGTTGCCAATGGGAACATGAAGATTTTCACCGTGATAATAATAATTTGAACAATAATCACACTGATAAAGATCACGATGATGAAGCTGAGGTAAGATTATCAACATATGACGTTGTAGACCATTTTATACTTTCTCCCACTTTCGTCATTGCCACTATTTAAACTTTGATGCACTTGTAACAAGGGTCTGAAATTTGCAGTATCCCGATATCCGTAGGATACTAAATTTGGTTTTAGACACCAAACTGTGAATGACTTGTATCCTGACTGGATATTGCAAAATTTCAAACATTCGGATAATTCTAAATATCTCTCACTGGTGCTCTCCCAATAGCTTTGAATACTATGTGTGCCTTCTTGAAAATAACCAGCCTTTGATTTCGAACTTCATTAGTTGTTTAGTTGTTGACTTAAATGAGTCTCCTGTTGTTATTGTTGTTTATAAAAACATCCAGGGATGCACTCTTCTTGTTTTAGGCTGGCGAACGGCGAATTTTGCCAGCGCTATGAAGACATTTGACAGTCTCTGGTGCTTGCAGTCATGACAAGCTGAAATTTTTAACGCAGTCTTGCACTTGGACACTATACTAAATAGACAAAGCTTGCAAGCCTTTGCCCACCGCTCAACTCACAGCACCCTTGAAGCTTCGACCTTCCATTCTTTGCATACTCGCTTCGCTCATCAATTAATAGTATTGGCCATACCCAAATTATTCTTAGTCAGGACTTCAAATGGATACGATATGGTAAAAAAACCATTTCAGACTCTGCTGCAAGGAAATTTTTACACAGTTAATTCAAAAAAGGTTGTCCTTTGCAAACCTTAAACTCTAAACCTTAAACTCTAAGCATGCAAAGCATAATGGGAGTATCATTCGATCATCTTAGAAATTATATGTTGGGCCCATTTCTTGGAGACATGGTAAATCGAGAAACCATCATCAAATCCATTATCCTCCAGTAAATCAAGGTTTAAGCAAGGCGAGGGGTTTCTGCATGCATGTATTTCTAGTTCCTTACAAGAACAATTCATTCACAAATAGCTTGAACCTTGTGCTTCCATTAAGCTTAGAATTCAAGGTTTATGGTTTGCAAAGGATAATCTTTTTTGAATTGACTGTATCTTCGTTCTGTTCTTGGGTTTCACTTTCATATGTCTTCCAGTACAGCACACTCCTCAGTATGAGGATTATTTACTGGGGTCAGCAGAATACATGTTGCTAACCCAAAGAAAAAGTTAATAATAATAAGCTATTTAAAGTTAATATGATAGAAAGTCAAATAATAGCAGATAAAAAAACAAAACAAAAAAAACACCAAAAACAAAAACACCCTAGAACGGTCCCGAGCGGAGATCGGGATCTCCGCCAGAATGCCCGATCGCCACGTAGATGAGATGTCGCAGAAGTGACGGGGGTCAACTCTAAAGCAAAACACAGTTATTCAGAGTGAGTCGATTGTTCGTTTTAAGTATTAGCCTTGTGTTTGGTGCCAAATACATGGAATTTCGGATCATTTTCTCACTCCAGTACAGCATAAGCATCAATACATTTGAGGTTGACCCCCCATCAGATTCACTGCATAATGCCGTAGTGAAACCCAAGAATATCTTCACAGGAATGAGATATTTGTCTACTGTGTGTCTATAAATATGGCATTACATGGAAATATCAGTCAAATATCAGGCATGATTTGTTTTTAAAACCATTGACACTCTTGTGTTAACACTAAGACAAGTGATCTGTCATATCATAAACAATCTAGAAGACCAAATAGATGCTTCATTTTGACGGACTGTTTGTCTCTTGTCTTAATTGGGTCATCAACTGCCATGGGGCCATCAACTGCCATCACTGTGAACGGATCCCTCAGGAGAAAAGAGGGACTCCTGACAACACATCAAGAAACAAAATAAGCATTGCCTGCACGACACAAAATTCCCATTGGTCGAAATCAATATGTCACTTTGAATCATGATAAATACATGACAAAACTGATACACTGATACATAATAATCATACTATAAATAATTTCCAGACTTGAATGTTGATTTTTTTTTTAAATAAACACGACATCTCTTAAATGAGCGGTTCCTATTGAGTACTGGGTAGATTTAATTGCCTGGACATAACCTGATGTTTACGCAAAGGCAGAACCTTCTTGACAAGAACGAAAAGTGGATGTATTTCATTTCTTGATGTGTTGTCGGCAGTCCCTCCATTCCCACACCCCGGGGGATCTAAACCTGCGGAAAGGAAGGACTCGCTTGAAGTGGACGGACTGTGAAGTCCGAAGAGACTTAATAGACCTTTCCCCTTATAACGAAAATTTTGATCTAGGCAAGTCTACACAAATATTTCATCACAGCTTGAAAGAGCATCACAAAATTAGTAATATTCCAAAGTTTCGTTGCGAAATGTTGTAAAATGAGGAAAATAGAGCCTTGCA
>CACRXK020000239.1:0-21251 GCA_902702795.2 Paramuricea clavata | reverse complement strand
AGTTTATTGTACGATCATCCAGATTAAAATTTTTTAATTATTTCTGACGTTTCGGCTACCTACACGGCAGCCATTATCAAAGACGTATATACGTCTTTGATAATGGCTGCCGTGTAGGTAGCCGAAACGTCAGAAATAATTAAAAAATTTTAATCTGGATGATCGTACAATAAACTAAAATTAATGGTAAAACCCGGATTCAAGCCCTTCAGTGAAAACTTTTGAATATTACTAATTTTGTGATACTCTTTCAAGCTGTGATGAAATTTTTGTCTAGATCGAAATTTTAGTTATATAAGGGGAAAGGTCGATTGAGTGTGTTTCGTTGATTAGATATTGATTAATTTTCCAGGCAGACGTGTGCTCACATAGTACAACATCAACAAACGATTATAACGGAGATTTTGACGAAGACAGTTTAGCGGACGAATGTATAAACCCTGGAACAAGTTTCCAACGAAATGGAATATATTCTACGTATCCGCCAAAAGGCAATCTTAAAAAGAAAGAGTCTCTATCGCAAAGGTTCCATAATACATTGGATGAAAGTTTGAGCGAGACCAGTGAATACCAGTCTGATAATGGCGGGTATCATGGATTTAGCGAGGTCATCGAGGATGTTAGTATTGGTCCTGAGTCCAGTACACCAAAAACCAAGAGGAAACATGAACGGTTTAGGAAAAGGTAAGGTGGTGGTGATGGTAGTGATTTTTTCCAAATGGGTGATTCCAGCTACAGACTAAATTTTGATCAAGGCAAGAAAAACGAAATTCAACACCACAGCTAGAAAGAGCGTCTTAAAATGAGTAAACCTGCAAAGATTGGTTGCTAAATGTTTTAAAATGAAGAAAATATAGCCCTGTGAAATTCGCAAATTTTGTATATATTTGTATTACGCGCGGGAAAAATAACCACTTTCCGCTCAAAAATATATATGCAAAATTTGCGAACTTCACAAGGCTACATTTTCCTCATTTTACAACAACTTACAAGCAAACTTCGCAATTTTACTCATTTTAAGATGCTCTTTCCAGCTAGGGTAATGAACTTCGTTCTTCTTGACTACATCAAAATTTCTTCTATATCATCCATTGCACTTGAAACCATACTATTACCTATACTAACATTTTCTATTTCCATATAGAAACGGCAATTTCACGTCACATTCACTCAATACAAGTCCACACAGAAGTTATGACGATCTTCAGAAAGCAATTTCAGACAATGACGCAAATTTAAGCACATTATCTGACAAGGTATGAGAACGAAATGTTCATTGGATAGTCCGACGGTTGCCGAGAAGTTGCAAGGGGCCTGGGGTCGGTTGTTCAAAAACCTGTTCGCTTAATCCTAGGTTAACGAAAAATGCCAAAGCAATCTTGCCAACAGCTTGGTTATAAATATGGAAATATCTTTCCAGAAATCTTGTCTCGATCGTCAGAAGTTTTATTTCCAACAGAATTACACAAACCAAGACAGCTGGTTAAATTTTAATCCACTGTTAGCGCTAATCCAGCTTTGAAAAGCCGGCCCCTGGGGGGAAAACGTCTTCTGGAGTGACACTGGACCAGTAAGGTTCGCCCTTACTGGATCTCTAGGGAGAGCTATTTAGAACTGATACGGGTATCCAGTACAAATGAAGTTAGTTTAGGTTAGGTTTCCTCCTGTAGTGGAGCAATAAGAGATGATCCTTACTGGACCTCTAGGGAGAACAGTTTAGAACTGATAGAGCTATCCAGTATAAATAAAGTTGTTTAGGTTGGGTTTCCTCTTGTAATAACACTAGATCAATATGAGATGATCCTTACTGAACCTCTAGGGAGAACAGTTTAGAACTGGTAGAGCTATCCAGTATAAATAAAGTTACTTTAGGTTAGGTTTCCTCCTGTAATAAAACTGGAGCAATAAGAGATGACTCTTACTGGATCTCCAGGGAGAGCAATTTAGAACTGATAGAGCTATCCAGTATAAACTCCTGTAATAACACCATAATAACTCCATAATAAGATGCACCATAAGATGCAGACTAAAAAACAGTCGCTAATAATTGGAGACTAGTTTTACTTTGTTTTTCTCGTGTCCCTGGCTTTGCTTACCAACAGCCAATCCATACTTTTTACCCGTGAGGCGAAACTGTGATAATAGCGGCAGTTTTTCGTCACGTCCGCGTCATAGATTTGGTGTATCTTAAGCTCTGGAGCAATAAGAGATGACTCTTACTGGATCCCCAGAGAAAGCAATTTAGAACTGATAGAGCTATCCACAGTATCCAGTATAAAAAAGTTAAATTTTATACATTTATCAGAATGAATGACCTAACCAGGAGTAACTCTGTAGCTCATTTGGTTAGAGCGCTGCACCGGAATCGCGGACCAAAGGATCTATAGTTGCATTTGTCGTAGTTGCTCCTGGCTGGGTCTTCAATGGAGTGAGAGGCCCCAAAAATTTCTGATAAACAATTCTGATTTAGTTCAACGTACATCATGTTATTATACGTAGATATTTCATCTGACGTCAGAAGTAAGCACGTTGCAAGAAGATCATTCAATCAACCAGGGGAAACATGATAAAATGAAACAAGAAAATAGAAACTTAACAGAAAGGTTAGTCGAATATGGCGGCTGTTCAGATTGAGCTTCTCTACATAGATCGATTGAAGTTTTTTGACAATCGAAATTAATCCAGAAGCCAACAGAGGAGTGTTTTAATAGAGTGTCGCTAACGGTTTTGACCAGGATTGTACAGTAAACCTATCAAATGCGATTAATCGAATTTATTATACATTGTAGTCTCTACTTGTCTTCTGATTGACCAATAGGTTACAGCTAAATATGAAAATCACGCAACCTACACATAACTCAGTTATCTGCTGGCAGATAGCTGAGTTATGCATGTGTATATAGGTTAAGCCCGCGGTATGTAATGTTATAGCAAGCGGCAGTTTTAAATACACAAATAGAAAACAAGGAAAAATGAACATGATGTTTTTGTGCATAAAACAGACCTTTTTGATATTTTTATCGGAACTTTAGTGTGCCAATGAGATTTCTGAATACTCATTTTTATTTTGAATCGTTTTCATTGCTTTTTTTGAGAACCAATCGTTGTTTTGTGCGACAGATCATTGTTTGTGGAAAGAGTTCGTGAAAATGCAATGTATAATAAAACAGTTATTGAATTCGGTTTTTGTGACATCTCGAATTATCAAGGTCTCGGCAAGTGTTATCAAAGTGCATTTTCTGTGAAACACTTGTCTAACTGAAAAATCAGTGTCTATTCTTGCCGATGACTATGGTATTGACTATTGCAAAAGAACAATTACACAAATATGCAACGCCAACTGTCAAGTCGAGCGTCAAGTCTGGTTCCCATATGGTCGTAACGATTGAGTCACGATCTTTCTGAACAGCTAAAATGCAACAGTTAACACTAATATAATAGGCAGAGTGATTATATAAATAGCGTGTTGATAATAAATTTGTGACAAATTTATTGCGACAAATGTATTTGAACAAAAGCTAGCATGCAAGCTTTTGATCAAATGAAATTTATCAAATAAAATTTGCTCGTGTAAACGGGGCTTTACATGTCGAAACTATTATAATCTGCTATTGAGAAAGATCGTGACTCTAGCTTTACGACTGTTACGACCATACGGAAACCAGGCTTTACTCTGCTTTGAAAATCACGTGGGCCGGCACGCGAAAGGCCATATATGCGTTCATTATCATGAAAATTATAATCAAGAAGACTTTCATTGTCAAGAGAAAAGATAATTAAAAGTCAATAAAATAATAAATCTTATTATCCAAGCACACGCGAACATGTTTATAAATAGCGCGACACAACATAAAGTCTGTAAATATTAGCACGTATCCATGGCAACTCTAATATCTCGACCATAAAATTAGCTTGGTATTTTTTTGTGAATTTTCCCTCGCCAATTAAGGGCTTAAGCATTCTGTCGCTCTTTTGCGTACAGGGAGTGGGCGTACGATGAATATAGGACTTTTTACTATTTTGAAAAATCTTAAAATTATTAGGAAACACAGTGACGTTGTCAAGTGACAAGATTTTATTGTTCAAGGCATTTATAGATGGAAATTTGGAGACGTGTAATTTTTTAACTAGGGGCAATTGCGAAAGATGCAACTACTACAGGGTGTCTCGAAAAATGAACAAGCTTTCGTTGGTAAGGATGCAACTACCTGAAAATATATAAGGAGAATTTCGACGTTTCGAGCGAAGGCCCTTCCGTCTGAAGTTAACTCGGCGAGCAACAGTCAGTAACTCCAGACGAAGGGCCTTCGATCGAAACGTCGAAATTCTCCTTATATATTTTCAGGTTGTTGCATTCCTACCAACGAAAGCTTGTTCATTTGATTGGCACTACCTACATAGCTGGCAAAAGACAGTTCAAGATTGTTTCAAAAAAAGACCTTTAGAAATTATCCTATTGTAATTTGAATGGCTGAGCACTATGCTGAACCCACGGATGTGTAAAATATTGACATGGTGCATGTATTAAATAAAGGAGACCCGTAGAAACTATTCTACAGGGTGTCCCCAAAACCCCCCAAAACTATTGAAATAAATGTATTGTTAGAATTTGAATGCCTCAGCACTCTTCTGAACCCACACTTGCATCAAAGCTTGACGTAAGTAAATTTTATGATAAAGAAACCGTTTAAGAAGCTGTTTTAAATTCCCAAGAGCAGAAAATCGTGCGCTTTACAAAGATATTTTAATTTCTTAATAAGTCAATATTTAATATATGCACCCTTGTCAATATTTTGTGCATCTTTGCGTTCAGCTTATTTCAATGGTTTTGCATTTTTTTGGGGGACACCCTGTATTGTAATTTGAATGCCTGAGCACTATGTTGAACCCACGGATGTGTAAAATATTGACAGGGTGCATATCCCTGTTAGACACAAGATTTTCTGTCCCAGCTTCTAATAGCATAAAGGAGAATAACTACACAAAAATGGTCAAATTACAATGTAGTCCAAAAAAAAGTGATAGAAATTCACCTCATTGTGCCATAGAATGCCATTCACCTCATTATGCCGTAGAATGATAGAATAGAACAAAGGTAACTAAGCTTTAGAATGATCTACAAAAAGTGACTTTAGAAATTCACCTAAATTGTTATAATTTGAATGCCTTCAGGAGTCCTATATCAGTATACCCATGGGTATAGGCAAACACAATTGAATCGAATTTTATGATGGAAGTTTATCGTTCAACATATGAATATGACTGCAGGTGTGCTAATTAATTTAACGCAACGCGTAAAACAGTAAAAACTCTTTGCTCTGCCAAATAGCTAAAAATAGAAATCAAAAACGTTCTGTATATTTGCCGTAACATCCCATCACTTGCGGTGTACTCTTCATGCGATATTATCAAGAGTCACATTGTCACCGTGCATTGATTTTAAGTGGCTTCATATATTTGCCTTCTGACTTTTACTATTGATATTACCATTTCCGAAGAAAAACATTAAAGCTTCCTTAAAAACCTAATTTGCATAACAACACAACACCTGCCCCCCTCTGACAGCAACGCTAAGATATATTTATTGTGTATTGTCTGGCTGAAGGCTGAAATACAGTCTGTTTGATTTCTAAATTTCTCAAAACAATTTGAAAATGCCAGATTTGAAAGTATAATCTTGCGAAGAATATATATGAGGTGAGGAAGCTTGATTCATTGATGATTTTTGTCTTTATTTCTTTATATTTAAATGTGTCGTTAAATTTTCTGATTTGCATTTCATCTCGAGAGTATGCCACCGGCGGCAATTTACATGAGTTTACGTTTTGAGTGTGTACGAATGCTTTAATATATGAGAAGTATATTGGATGTACAAAAGATACATCTCTTCCCTTCGGCCTTTGTTTAAAAGGTTTATATTTATTCTTTTACTCATGCAACTTTGAGCAAGTTCAAATTGTAATTTTAGTGTAAGTCATTAAGAGTGTAATTGAACATATGACATATGTATCAAATATTCTTTCACATCCTGTCGTGGTTTGTGTCTGAACTACCTGAGAAAGATATCTCAAATGTATGGTTCCAGTGTAGGTACTAGGTAGTATTCTAGAATAGGCTGCCGTGGTTTGTGTCTAGGTCTAAACTAGCTAACAAGATATCTCAAATAAGTTGTTGACATAGTGTTGTGGTTTGTATCTTAAGAAGAGTCTTAGGCAGCGTTTACACTGTACCGTTTTCGTAGCGTTCTCGTATTGTTCGAGAGAACTAGACTATTGTCTTGCGTTCCCTTGAGGATTAAGAACAATACGAGAACGCTACGAAAACGGTACAGTGTAAACGCTGCCTTAAGAAAGATATCTCAAACGTGAAGGTCAGTGTAGGTAGTATTCTACAATAAGCTGCCCTTGTTTATGTCTGAACTACCTGAAAAAGGTATCTCAAACGTGGAAGTCTAGTGTAGGTAGACTAGTGTTCTACAATAAGATGCCCTGGTTTGTGTGTGAACTACCTAGGAAAGATACGTCAAATATGTGGGTCCAGTGTAGGTAGTATTCTACAGTAAGCTGTAGTGGTTTGTGTCTGAACTACCTGAAAACGATATCTCAAACGTGGTGGTCCAGTGTAGGTAGTATTCTACAATAAGCTGCCGCGGTTTGTGTCTGAACTACCTGAAAACGATATCTCAAACGTGATGGTCCAGTGTAGGTAGTATTCTAAAATAAGCTGTTGTGGTTTGTGTCTGAATTATTACCTGAAAAAGATATCTCAAACGTGGGTTAGTGTATAGGCACTATTCTGCGATAAGTTGCTGCACGTCGAAGGAAAGCTTTCGCTGCAAATGTTGATGAATTTCTTATCTTCCAGGACTAATTTAGCACGCTTGCCTGGCTTATATAAATATTGCGTAAAAGTTTAAGAAAATATAAACGATTTGATATTTTCATTCTTCAAAATCACATAATTTGCATAATTGTGACCTATTCTCTTTGTAGGATAAATGCTCTCGAAGAGTTGCTGGAACAACAGAAAATTTCAACAGACGAAAAAGTTGCAGAAGAAACAAGAAAATACTTAGCTGCATTGGTAAGTCAATGTTGGGTGGAAAAGTATTTCACTTTCTGGGATCGCAAGAGATCATCCCACTATTAAAATGGATGCACTTATAATATATTGCATTTCTGTGGTCGTGAAGTCTGGTACTAGAGAGTTTAAGTTCGACTTCCAATACCGATACCGATGTTTTCACTTCCGTTCTCATTTTGGTACCGGGAATTTTAAAGCGTTAAGTTATCACGACAGATAAAGTATAGAACACATTAATCGTCACCGAAAATGTGCGGTATACTAAATGGCAGCTGAGCTAAAATTCCGACTAAAACATGACTCAGGCGATGCTAATAAACAAATAGTTTACATTTTCTGTGTTGGTGCAATGTATTCAATGTAATATCATTATTACTAGATTACATTGATATCGAAGGAACTAGATTCTGTTCCGAAATATCACATACTCGAACCGACCAGACCACGTAGCTCAGTTGGCAGAGCATTGGGCTAGCATTCCAAAGGTCGTAGGTTCGATTCCCACCGTTGTCAGGCATATTTTTCAAGCTTGCCCGGTGTGGATATACACTCAGAGTAACATCACAAGCAAAATAGTTTACATGTTTATCGTAAAAAATTATGAAATATCCGATTTATATGAGTTTATCTTACAATTCCCCCGACTTCCAATACAAGGCCGACTTCGGTAGTGGTGACTTCCAATACACTTGTCCTCGTGCTTCTTGCGAGCAGAGAGCATGCGCATGACATGTTAGTATCGGTATTGGTATCGGAAGTCGAACTTAGGCAGCGTTTACACTGTACCGTTTTCGTAGCGTTCTCGTATTGTTCGAGAGAACTAGACTATTGTCTTGCGTTCCCTTGAGGATTAAGAACAATACGAGAACGCTACGAAAACGGTACAGTGTAAACGCTGCCTTAAACTCTCTACTGACTGACTAACGCCCGTATTCTAAAAGCTCACTGCATACTTAATGAGTGGAGGTTCAACTTTTCTTGAGTGTCAATGCTGTTTTTGAATAGCTGGAGGGTGAGTTGTCACATAGTAAGGTATGACACTAACGCGCCAGCTATTCAAAAACAGCATTGACACTCAAGCACTCAAGAGAAGCTCATATTGAACCCCCGCGCATTGAGTGTGAGTGAGCTTTTAGAATACGGGCCGAAGAGCCCTCATCGGCTATCAGGGATCGTCTAGTGGTGTAACTTGCCTATTTTTACCACTTGCTATCAGGGCAAGTTGCACATGAAAATTGGTTGCCCGGAATATAATTCACTTGCCATCAGGTCTAGTTTTGCTCTCACTGTCTCACATATTAGCAAAATGTGAAGCAAGTAATTGATCAATCAACATTCTAATCTTATGTTTTCCTTAACAAAGTCATTTGAAGACTTAATCATGAAGTGTTGATTTTAACTGATTTACTAATAAAGAATCAAAAACCAGAATCGGTGCATGCTACTCATAAAAGATATCTATGATGCTACTCCTTAAAGTCCTTAAAATGTTAAATGCTACTTGAATAAATTTTGACTTTTCAAGGGCGCTTGAAAAGCTCTTGAAATTTACAATTTTAAAAAACTCCTTAAATACTCATTGAATTCTTAAAATGTTTTGCTAAATAGTAAGTGAAACCATAGCATTAACTTTTGTTAGTTGCCATAGGTATTTCGTGGTCCAAAAACCGGCGTTAGAAACAAATTGTTAATACAAATTCGTCAATATTACACCAAGTATTTCGTTTGGAAGCTGCACTGGTCAATAAACCGTGGGCTCGATCTGGGTCAATGTCTGGGTTCGATTTTCCCGTCATTTTCTATGTTCACCATATTTTTTTTTCAGTCGAAAGGAAACATCTCAAACACTCCTTGCATGGAAAGTGCTATTTTACTACTTAAAAACTCCTTAATTACTCCTTGAATTTAACTTTTCAAGACCAGCACGAACCCTGAAAAACAGAGTGCATAACATAAACAAGCAAACAGTTTTGTGTAGCAATTCATTAGTTCTTACCGTTTATTCACTTTTCCCCCAATGGCCTCGTTTCGTGTCAAATACTTACTTGTGTTTTGTGCTTAGTAGGGTTGAAAATTACTTTGTAATGGACAACTTGTATGTTAGACTAAATTTTAATCTAAGTAAAGAGAAGGGAATTAAACACAACAGTTAAAAAGAACATAATGAAATTAGTAAAATTGCAAAATTTGGTTGCGAAATGTGGTAAAATACCGGAGAAAATATAGCTTTGCGAAGTTTGCATATTTTCAGTATAATATTTGTATTACGTGCGGAAATTGTTACTATTTTCGGCTCAAAAATGGTAACAGTTTCCGCACGTAATACAAACATACTGAAAATATGCAAACTTCCCACGGCTATATTTTCTGTATTTTACAACATTTCGTAACCAAATTTTGCAATTTTACTGATTTTAATAAGTTCTTTACGGGAATTTACTTTTTTTGCCTAAATCAAAAATTAGTCTAACATGCATGCAAGTTGTCTATTGAGTCTAACAAATTCGTTCAGGAAAACATGGGAATATAATCTTTTTCTGCCCCTGACAAGCTAAGATAAGTTAACATGGAAACGAGGCCATGTGTAAAAGAGAATAATCGGTAAGGTTTAATTTCTGGCAAAACAACTTGCCCCATCGGGAAACCGAGAAACAACTTCTACTTGCCCGGCGTGATGATTTTTACTTGCCCCAGGCAAGCGTTAAGTAATGAGCAATTCCATTGTTTTAATAGACTAGATTAGAAAGGGAAAGCGAAGAAAAATTGGAAAGACTTCAAAACAAGTAAGATTCTGGATTTAAAGATGTTTGAGGTGAAACCAGGATTTATATTCATCTGGTTTCAAATATTTATTACTCTTTAAAAATCTAGCAGTCGAGAGCTTGTGAAATTAATGAATATTTTAAACCAGAGAGCGTCCGAAAACTCAATACGATTCTGGAGTTGAAATCATCGGGAGCCACGTCACCAATTGGGTTATTATAAACCCCCTCCGGCTCCTCTCGTTGTCGAGGACTTCTGCTTTTCAAGATTTTTACTCCTCTGGATTGCAAAAAAATCTTTGTTCTGGAAGAGTTCCCAACCTTCCCGTTTGGAAGTACGTTTTTAGATTTTGATCCCTCTGTAAACAACCCCTCTTATTCGATTACCTGTCTGGAAAAATTGACCAATGAACCCTATTGGAAATCGAGGTCCTCGACAGCGGGGTTAGAATGTTAAATGTAATAGCCCATTGTGACCAAATTTTGATTCTCGCGACCAGACATTTGCCAAAGGTAGCCCTATAGACGTGTCCAACTTTGTGTTTGTTTTTTCAAGGCTAAATGAAGCTGACGAAGAAATAGGCGAACTAAAGCAAGTTGATCCAATGCTAAGACGTGAATTGGAAATATGTATGCAGGTGAGTTTACCTAACTGTTTACAATGTATACCCCAAAATGTCAGCATTGGATTGCTGAATTTCGCTCTGTTGTCACACTAACCACCAGGCCTCGAATTTCGCTGAAATCAATCGACGGCAATGGCGTTAAAAATTGCCGTAGAACGTAACAGCTGTCTACGGCAATTTTAGCAGTTTCCACGACATTTTTTAAATTAATTAATAAAAATTTAAGTTTATTGTTACTTTGGATTTTTGACAAGCTAGAAACATGTTTACGTATTTCTTTAAGTGTTTTTTTTTCGGAGAAAACTGAGACTAAATAGTAATTTACGCATGATTTGATCAACATCTGAATTCAAGTATCCAAATAGTAATGCACAGTGAATAGCATAAAAATTACACTATACGGCAAAAAATTGCCGTCGTTGCCGCAATGATCCACGGCATTTTGTTCTCCCTCTATACAGCAATTGTCGCGATAAAATTCAAGCCCTGCTAACCACTATATGCTACACACTTAAAAATCTCAGAACTTGTCAAGAGCAAGCTTTCCTTGACAAGTTTACCTTCTCGTGTGTACGGTCAACAAATTTTCCTTGACAAGGTTTGTTGCTCGTGTGTACGGAATGTTGTTAAACATTTATCTCACGTCAAGGCCGACTTTTGTTGGCCAAAACCATAGAAGTATTTTTGTACAGTTGTCAAGTTTTCTTGTCAAGGAAAACTCGCTCGACTGTACGGGACTATAATCTTGCCAACAAGTTGTAACAATGCTGTCATTTGTTAGTTGTTACTCACAACTTGTTAACAAGTTACTCACAACTTGTTAACAAGTTGTTGAAATGCAGAAGGAAAAAAGACTTCATTGAACAACTTGCAACAAGTCCGTTGAGAGTCAACAACCTTGTAGCAAGTTGTCAACAAGTTGTTGCTACAAGTCTGCTACAAGTCTGCATGCTGCAGGTTTGTGTTTCAAGTTGTACGTTTTTACCATAGAAATAATAGAGACCTTGCGATTTTAGGACGGCAACGCGACGACGACGGCCAAAACAAACAAACTCCTTCAAATAAATTGTAGTAAATATAATTCGTCGTACATTATCAATCGCATGAATTTAATACAGTCTTAGCAGTTGAATACATGGTTTTATGGTTGGGAGGAGTTCTCCTGAACCCAGTTTGAAGTTGCACAGCCGTTGTATCAAGACGTGAACATCTGTGATTTGGCGTTGTAAACAGAGCGAGGGCAATGTCTAAATTATTCATATATTGTAATTTTTCAATTCGTTTCAATGATCTATTGTATTGGTAGCCGTTGCCGTCGCGTTGCAGTCCTAAAATCGTAAGGTCTCTAATAGATATAGAATGCGTACTTGATCACGAATCATGTCTCCACTTTTTCCAGTGAGGTTTTCACCTGTGTAAATTGAAACGCATCTAAGACTAGATATCTGTTTCCAGGAAAGACGAAAGCTTGAGGAGAAAATTGAAAATCTCGAATTCAAACTGAGTGATAAAGATCGCGCCATTGAAGAGCTTGATGAGAAACTTCGCTCAGAGAGGACGAAATTTGAAAAAGAAAGAGGCGTTCACACACAGGTAATTTATGTCCGAATTTTTAGGAATGTTTGCAGAATCGTGGGATTGTATGTTGGTCTTCTTTTATAGAGAGTTCTACTCCTAGATTGACCCAATATCGGATGCTCGGATTTTTTACTATCCTTTGAGCAGACCTAAATAAATATTTTCTTTCTGTGACCACTGTGATAGAACAAAACGTTTACTGCCAATATACGGGCATGTAGCTCCAATCCTGGCAAAAATTATGTGGACACCTAACTTTTCTAATGCCAATATTAACATTCATTTGAGACGTTCTTTCATGAAATTTGTCACCCCCCTCCCCCCTATTCATTGTTGTTTCTCGCATTTAAATTTTAAAAGTATGTTTAGTTGATTTACCAACATTGAATTGGGGGTAGGAGGGGGAGAAATATTTTGTGGGGGGGGGATTAATTCTGTAGAAATACATCTAGTTTTCTTTGACGCACGCGGTGTCCACGGTAATTTTTGCCAGGATTGTAGCTAGGGAAGAACTAACAAATTATCCAACCTTGCCTTTGTTTCTTGTTCATTCATTCTTTCGTTTCGTTCTCCTTCCATTCCAAAATTTTCTGGAAACGTAATAATTTTTCGATTTCTTGCATAACCACCTGAAGTTGCGTGATCGTGATATTTAGATCTTCCTTTACAATCCGTCCATCGTTTCTTCTGTCCTCGCAGTCGTCTTCCTCTCAAGCTCCATGATGTTTTTGACTGGATCTCTCCTTAATACTACACGTGTCCATATCGTGTCTCAGCATTGCATCTCTGCAATGTCTACCAGTTCACATCTTCTGATTTCTTAATTCTGTAATGCCTCAGACCGGGTTTCCTTCATCTCTTCTTATTACGTGTCCATACCATCTCAGCCTTGCTTCCCTCATCACTGCAATGTCTGCCAGTCCACATCTTCTGATCTCTTCATTCCATAAGGAACCGTTCAGTATTTATACCCGAGGTTGGTACCGAAGAGAAGCGAAAAACAGTGTAAATGTTTTATTTACCCAACCTCAACATTGGTCAAAATAATGTTTACTCAACCTGATAATTAAACACACAAAATTATGGTGACAGAAATCAAGTTGCCTAAGTCAGTTATAAAAGCTCACTCACACTCAAACTCACTGAGTGTGCCAAAGCAATCACGTTCCTGCTGATCAATGATAGAGTCCTTCCTCAATCACTGATGGTCTATTTTGGCACAGAATGTATTGTACACATTTTTCTTCATATTTTCCAATGCTTGGTAATTTTGGTTTTATTATTATTTTATAGCTGACAAACAGCCATAATTTTTTTTACCCAAACCATGAGCTAGTCAAAAAGTAGATTACCCAACCTATATCTCTTCGGTACCAACCCCGGGTATAAATAATGAACAGTCCCTAATGTCTCTGACCAGTTCTACTTCATCTCTTCTTATTACGTGCCTAAACCATCTTAGCCTGCGAACAGGCTCTCAAGCTGAATTGAGAGCCTGCATCGATGACTAATGAATTTGAATATCTGCCCCGTAACGTTCGTTTTTCCAAATATGGAATGTCTATCCTTATATGGTGTTGTTTACAACTTTCGTGCAAACTAAATTTAGACCGTGCAAACTAAATTTAGACTGTACAGTTTATACTGTTTTTCGAAATATAAGATATTCAAGCAAAAGTTCAAATGTTTTAAATACAGTTTTCTCAAAACAGAACATTTCGTGCTTTGAGATAAGATGGCCAAGACCAATTAGATCAGTTAATGTGTTTTTTATGCATAATGCTTCAGCAGTTGACATATATAGAGCTCAGTGGAAACATATAAATTATAGCATCTGACCAATGAGAATTTCGCGTCACGATTTGAGACGCAGATATTCAAATTCATTAGTCATCGATGCAGGCTCTCAATTCAGCTTGAGAGCCTGTTCGCAGGCTAAAACCATCTCAGCCTTGCTTCTTTCATCACCTCTACAATGTCTACCAGTACCACCCTACATCTTCTGATTTCTTCATTCTATAATGTCTCAGGCCAATTTTCCTTCATCTCTTCTTATCATACTGTATGTCCATACCATCTCAGGCTTGCTTCCCTCACCTTCTCTGCATAGCTCATATTTACAGTACAGTACAGGTAACATTCTTTCTATTATTTTTTTCTGTATTGGTGTTGTGTACTCAGGTGAATGCATATGATGTTTGTGATGTTATTCTTAGTGTATATCCATACCGGGCAAGCTTGAAAAAATATGCCTGGCCACGGTGGGAATCGAATGAGCTACGTGGTCAGTTGCAGATTGCATTGATATCGAAGGAACTAGATTGCATTGATATCGAAGGAACTAGACTCAGTTCCGAAATATCACATACTCGAACCGATCTGACCGCGTAGCTCAGTTGGCAGAGCATTGGGCTAGTATTCCAAAGGTCGTAGGTTCGATTCCCACTGTGGCCAGGGATATTTTTCAAGCTTGCCCGGTGTCGATATACACTCAGAGTAACATCACAAACCTCGTATTCTTTCTATTGGTTAGAATTTTTCCTCTGAATTTCCCCTTTTATATAAATTATTAAGGCCCATTTCCACTCAGGAAAATTTTCCGCAGAAAGAAAATTTTGTAAAATGTGATTGGTCGACACAAATCTTCCGTCGGCAAAAAAGTTGAAAGTTTTCAAATTTTCTGTCCGTGGAAATTTTTCTTGAGTGGAAATGGGCCTTTACAATTATCTCTTTTTTTTTCTTTCTTGGGAAAATATTTTCTGGGAACTCAAAAATTTTCTGTGTCCCGTGGTCCGATACTTTTTCCTCCCCTTGGTACAGCAATCAGCTTTGTATTTCAGCGTTCTTGACATTTCATTCCGCTTTCCACCAGCGTCATGTTCTGTTATTCGTTTGCAGGAAGTAGTAGAGCTTCAAGGTCGTATCGATGAATTAAGAAATTTCAAGAAAGATGCGGAGTCGAAGTTGCCGGATTTTGTCAATGTCGCTGCAGAGAAAGGCGACTTGGAGGATCAGCTCAGATCTTTGCAAAAAGTAGGTTTTGGTTAAGCATGACCCTGCGTATTCTGCATGGCTATCCATGGCTATCCATGGTATCCATCTTAATCCAAGGTAGCCTCAGCCTGTGTGCAGACAACATTTAAGAGGCAATTTTTTTCATTGTCACGTATTTGCAATGAACAATGTTCAAAACCTAAAATGTTTTTGGCGTTCCTCTCAAAATTACTTTGTTTTAGCTTTGTTTTGTACCTTTTTAAATGTTTCTGGCGGTTGAGAAACACAAATAATAGTTAAACATTGTCAATTTAAATACAATTATCATTGATGCTGTAAAATTGACGCCATATTAAGCCATATTTATACAGTAATATCAGCAAAACTCACTGAACTTCAGACATAATTTTCTCTTTGGAGTACCAACTAAAATCTCTTCATTGTAGCGTAGTTCTACAGATAAAGCACTAAACATACTTTTTAAGTTTGTTTGCCGCTTGAGAATGTTGTCAAAACGTTTGTGGAATTTACAGTTTAGTGAACATTTCAGAACTGTGCATGTATACTTTTTTTACTACCATCTGCTGCTTAGTAATGATCACTTGGGCCCACTAATTCACACTATTTTAATTTTCTTCAGGAAAATGCGAATTTAGTTCAAAGCAGAGACGATCTTAAAGTACAACTCATTCAACAAGGAAAATGTCTGCTCGAAAAGGTATGTCCGTTTGTTTTTTTCCCATTTGTCTCAGCGAAAAACAATCTTTATTGTTAGTAATTTCATACAATCTGTATCAAATTTAGAATACGTCATTAGCTGACGAACTGTTAACCGCTGACAAGGAGGATGTTCTGAAGGCTCTCCGAGACCAGGAAACATTAAACCACAGACTGAGAGCGTACACAGACAGTATATTAATGATGATTATGGAGTATCATCCTGAACTACTGGAAAAATAATGCTTCCCCTGTTTTTACCAGACGGGATTGCCGGAGAAACGGTTTCATTTTCTATGCCTTCAAACCCAAGCCGGTCCTGGAGTTTTATAGATCGAAGAATGCACTTTTTTAAGAAAATTTTTTTGATCGAATCAGATCGCAGATCAAATGAGGATTAATGAGCCTTAACATGACAATGCCGTAAATCGGCAAAGGTGACATTCAATTCACTGACCGGTTTATAGACCTTTTACTCAACCAGGGGTGGAAAAATACCAAAACGCAAGGGTGAATCTGAGCCATGAATCCGTGATTTACAAATCATAATGCATTGTGGTCTTTTTGGAGTAATAGTAACAATTTTAAACCAATGTCCATTTTAATCGTTCATACAATAACAGACCTTATTTACAAATGACGCCGAATTCGTATTCTTTATAGCATGTAAATTACCCTGATGGACTCATTTCAATGTACAAAATTCAAAAGAATTTAACTGTGGAACATTTTAACAGTTCCTGCGTAATTTCCTATAAGAAGAATGTGATATCATGACATGTATTTAAACGTTGACATATAGTGCGATATATGTAAAAACTGTGAGAAAAAACTGTCATCTATAGTTATTTTAAAAGTTGATGTACGTAAAAGATTGTATATATAGATAGATCATTTTAATCGAATCAATTTTCGTAATAAGCTTCTTTTACCATGCAGTTATTTCAGTGACACTACTGTAACTTTATATTCTGAGCTTAACTGTTCTCTAGAGGTCCAGTAAGAATTATACCTTATTGCATGCTTCAATAGACCTTTCCCCTTACGAGTGAAATTTTGATCTAGATATGCCTGGACAAAAATTTCATCACAGCTTGAAAGAGCATCACAAAATTAGTAATATTCCGAATTTTCGTTGCGAAATGTTGTAAAATGCGGATAATATAGCTAGCCCTGCGAAGTTTGCGGTTTTTCAGTCATTTTGCATTACAAACGGGAAATTGATAATCAGATGATCAAACTGATTATTAATTTCCCATTTGTAATGCAAAATGACTGAAAAACGACAAACTTCGCAAGGCTATATCATCCGCATTTTACAACATTTCGCAACGAAACTTCGGAATATTACTAGTTTTGTGATGCTCTTTCAAGCTGTGATGACATTTTTGTGCAGACTTGTTTGGTTCAAAATTTCACTCAAAAGGGGAAAGGTCTATAGACCTTACCGTTCATTGACATTTGACCCCGCGGTGGCCTTGTTTTCGTGTCAGGTATTTACTGTACTTGTGTTTCGTGCACAATAGGGTTAAGAACTTACTTGTTATTGGGCTTAAGATCAACCAGGAATCAAATCGTGAAGGAAACATGGGAATATAACCTTCATGTGCACTTGTCATACCAAAACTGGCAAACACGAAAACGAAACCATTGGGTCAAAACTGAATAAACGGTAAGGTTCATTGTTATTGCACAAGGCGAAAGCTTAAACTAAACTATAACTTTATTTATACTGGATAGCTCTATCAGTTCTTATTTTTCACCCTGCTCGGTTTCCTTTGTTCTTGTCGGGGAATATATTCAATATTCCCCTCTAATCAATTTCCGTTTAATAATCCCCTCTAATATTCACCTGCAATTAATAATCCCCTCTAATATTCACCTGCAATGTCTTTGCAGCACAATAAATGAGAAAAAACAACATCGCGAAGGCAATATGGCATTAAGAATGATTTCTTTTCTAACTCATTAACGCGACCTCGCAGTGTGAAAAATAAGTACGTTATTTTGAGGCACCTCGGGGATATGTGTTTATTCACCTCGGCGCTGCGCGCCTCGGTGAATAAATCACATATCGATATCCCCTCGTTGCCTCAAAATAACCTATACTAAACTGCTGTCTCTAGAGGTCCAGTAAGAATCATCCATTATTGGTGCAGTTATATTAGAGTGTCTATACGTCTCATTGTATATATTTTTCAATCTCGTACCAAGAGCCAGGTATATCTTAACCTCGTACCCAGGTTATTACCTTCGCTCACCCCCTGAGCGAAGGTAATACCCTGGGTATGAGGTTGGGTATATATCTGTTATCTGTAAAGACTGATTTACATACAGCACGCAAAAAACAAAATAAATCCAGACTATTTCACATGTAATGTCAGTATAATAGAGTGTCAATACATCTCTGCAGTCAGTAAAGATGATTTACATACAGCACACAAAAGACAAGATGGATCCAGACTATTCACATTTAGTATAATTACATAGGTGATTATTCAAAATTCTCCACGCTGATTGGTTGCCGTTGAGGTGATTATTACGCGATAATCACCTAAGCGATTTTCAAAATGGCGGCGGAAGCCTTTTTGTCAATTAAATGACGAAGAAATGTGTATTTTCTTATTTTTTTCCAAATAATCACCTATGAAATTATACTAAAACAATTATTCACCTCAGGCTCGGTGATTATCGGTGAATAAAAACCTCGACTTCGTCTCGGTTTTTATTCACCGATAATCACCTCGCCTTCGGCGAATAATTGTTAAGTAATGTAATAGAGTGTTGATATATCTCTACAGTCAGTAAAGACTGATTTACATACAGCACACAAAAGACAAGATGATCGATCGATCCAGACTATTCACATGTAATGTAATAGAGTGTTGATATATCTACAGTCAGTAAAGACTGATTTACATACAGCACACAAAGAACAAGATAAATCCAGACTATTTCACATGTAATGTAATAGAGTGTTGATATTGTAATGTTGTACTTATTTATTCAACGCTCAATCAATCACTAATGTGAACACACCCTAAAACTATATATAAATGTTATTGTATCACATGTCTATCATGTGATCACTGCAGATATATCTCTACAGTCAGTAAAGGCTGATTTACATACAGCACCCAAAAGACAAGATAGATCCAGACTATTTCACATGTAATGTAATAGAATGTTGATATATCTCTACAGTCAGTAAAGACTGATTTACATACAGCACCCAAAGGACAAGATAGATCCAGACTATTTCACATGTAATGTAATAGTGTGTCGATATATCTCTACAGTCAGTAAAGACTGATTTACATATAGCACACAAAAGACCAGCTAGATCCAGGCTATTTCACATGTAATGTAATAGAGTGTTGATATATCTCTACAGTCGTAAAGACTGATTTACACACAAAAGACAAGATAGATCCACTATTTCAAATGTGATAATATACATGAAAAAATTTCTCAATTCTGATTGGCTAAGAGCAGCGCAAGTGCCAAAAAATGAAATACAGTGCACAAAAAGAAATACACAGTGCAAATTTCATTGACTATTTAGGCTTTCTGTTTCGCTTAAAATACGAAACAATAACAAAGATAGTCAATAAGATACAGCGATTTCCAGCAGAAATTATGAAAAAACCCAAACATTTAGGACTATGTTTAGGACTCGTGCAATTTTAATAGTCTTTGAAAAACTCTTGAAAAACTTTTTTTCCAAATTGCACTCGTGACTCGAAACCATACCTATATACTAATGAAATAGAGTATCGATATGTCTCTACAGTCAGTGAAGACCAATGGTAAAGACTGATTCACATACAACACACAAAAGACAAGGATAGATCCAGACTATTTCACATGTGTAGCAAACTGAATAAGTTTAGAGCAAGTAAATTATTTTAATACATCTTTTTTTTATTTTTCAAACTACTGATATCTCAGAACTAACTAGACTAACTACGAAAAAACAGAAATTATTTTTTATCCATCTCGACATAAGAAAAATCATTATAACTAATATATACGTCAATTTGAGAGACTATTCAACGCCAATAGTATAGTACTTTTAAACAAATCATATCAATGACAATGCTGGTATAGTCAATATTTTAGATAATATTTTCAATATAAGAAAACTCCACATAAACTCTTTTTCAAGCTACCCTAGAAAGTGTCCGCTATAAATAGTCTGTAAACTACGGTTTAAATCAGTTTGCGAGCAAGCATTAGTCCACAAATAACATAGTCCATAATTATACTGTCTTTTAAATCAGTTCGTGTCCAGGCATTGGGAATTTCGCACTAAATTCTTCTATCTCTTCCCTTAGTGCTTTTATTTTCGAAGCAAATTCCTCTTTCTCCAACGCAGCTGTAAAATCTTTTAGCGAAGTGCCTGTTGTTTTGATAATTTCCAGCCCGAGTTGAATGCCTTGGTGTAGGTACTCGGCCACTTTTTCAAAATCTTTCACTTTGAAGTTTCTCGATGTCAGTGCTGGGGTTCCAACTCTCAAGCCACCCGGGCGAAGTGCACTTTTGTCGCCAGGACACGAATTCTTGTTCACTAGAATAAATTGAGAATTTAATATACATGTTTCGTGGCTCAAAGGCGTTGCTTGGAAACGTGGCACATACGATAAAGGCCCATTCAGCAATTATGTCATCATCGAGGGGGAGGGGGTAAGGTACTGAGTTTGGGAAATACAACTGCAACGTCAGTCGTCAGTGAATATGTCATTACAAACAATATAAATTTTGAAACGTCGGTTGAAACGCCTGGTTGAAACGTCGCAATTTGCTTGTGTCGAATACAATTCGTATTACTGACAAGGGTGTCCACGGGCCTTGAAAATCCTGGAAAGTCCTTGAATTGGAAAACAAAAATTCCAGAACTGGAAAGTTCTTGGAAATCAGCAGTCCTTGAAAGTTCTGGAATTAATTTCCTTAACCTCCAGCTGTGCCAACATTAGTGATTTTGATTAAAATTACTGAATATAAAGTGAATTATTTACGGCACATCCGTGCCATTTTCAAATATTTTTCCCAGTTCTAGGTCCTTGAATTCACTGAAAAAGGGCCTTGAAAGTCCTGGAAAAGTCCTTGAATTTTATCTTCACCAAAGGGTGAACACCCTGACTGAGTAAATATAAGGAAATTTGAATTTTCAGTATCGCTTTGAAAGTGACACGTAATCACAAGAAATGACACACAAGGAAACGCTTAATATGTATTGTAGACCATTGCACATGCTAAGAATCAGATTTTAGTTCTCGACCTCTAACTTAGAGATAGCATGCTTGCCAGGGGATCTAGCCTCATATGCAAGGAGGGGTGCAGGTTATCCATGGGGTGGTGCGCGAGGAAGCCTTGCTGTCCACTCTCCTCTGCAGTCCAGGGCCGCCCAGAGGTTGGCGGGGGCCCGGGGCAAATTTTTTTTAGGGGCCCCTATCTAAAAAATTTTTCCAGATAACCTCTCCCCCCCCCC
>CACRXK020000238.1:79127-97120 GCA_902702795.2 Paramuricea clavata | reverse complement strand
ATTGGTGATTTAGCTAGGGTAGAATTTTTTAACAATTGTTACTTGTTGAAAGGCAAATAGCATTGAGTTGTAAAAATTACGTCATAGTTACCATAGCACTGGAAAACCGCCTTAATAGTTAAAAATGCCATAGTGCCCTTAGGGGCAGGCTTTCCACTTTGATGGAAATTTCGATATTTCATGGAAAGTTTGATGCAAAGACGAGTGAAATGGCATGGAATTTTTAATGTTTGTGGAATTTTTGTTTATTTTTTTTTCGATATATGGAAATTTCTGCTTTCCCAGATGGAAATTCCAAATTTGAAAGTGGAAGCACTGCCTAGGGCTGTGGTGTTTACATAAATTTCATACATAAAATACTCGATTTTAATTTTTAAGCAAGAATTTGAATTATGGCCTCGTATACAGTAACTGCTGAAGATAATTGCAATGAAATAGCCGTGTATAATAAAGGAGAGTTGCTCTGTTTGGTTGTTCACTCTGAAGAGTGTAAAAATATTTGTTTATCTGATTTTCGTTCAAACGTTTTGCTCCAACAAGTACCCGATAACCTGCCTGCAGCGTTTCTGTTTGTTCGACATGTTGGAGAAAAAGAAATTACCATAAACAAGAAACAAGAACACTTGTTCAAGGTTCGTCAGTGCTTAAAATTAAAAGATGGACTCCCCACATT
The DNA here is from genome assembly GCA_902702795.2 of Paramuricea clavata. Taxonomy (NCBI): domain Eukaryota; kingdom Metazoa; phylum Cnidaria; class Anthozoa; order Malacalcyonacea; family Plexauridae; genus Paramuricea; species Paramuricea clavata. The sequence continues at coordinate 96,447 of CACRXK020000238.1, read as the reverse complement.
GTACATCAGCGATGAAATTCTTACGCTTTCATCTCAGCAGTCCGTCTCGACACACTCATCGCAATCAAGTGAACGCAAGCGAAAATCACAAGGTCGAGCGACATTGCCTAGTTTTGGATTTAAGATTCCAAGTAAATCATGCGAGCATAGGTTGTCCTTCGCAAAAGCCAGAAATGTCAAGCTGTATTCTGACACTGAGATTCAAAACTCGACCGGTAAAATGAAAGAATATAGAGAGTTTTGGAAGAAAAAAGCGGAAGAGATTTGTAGCGAAGCAGAATTTGAAAAGTTTTCAAAGGCAGCAGTTCATGGTGTAATAAACACGGCGTGGACATTAAAGAAAGCAGATGATATGCTCAGTGAAGCGAAAGACATGGCAACCACGTTAAAAAATGTCCCGATATCGTGGCTGAGCGGCAGTGCAGGTTGCGAAGGCACGCTGTATAAAAATATACAAAGGCTTGAAAGAGCGCGCGAAGATATCAAAGTTGCAGAGAGAAGTCTTACAAAAACTCGACTGGAAATTATTGACATCCGAAAGAGAATGCAAGCAGTTCCTGCTGACGTGAAAGAAAAGATAAAGGAGCTTGAAGGCAAGATTTTACCAAGCCGGCTGACTGAAGTCCGAGCTTCGGAAGAATCACTGAGAAAAACAATCGATAGAAGAAAAGAAATTATCTCAAAAAATTCTAGTTTGTCTTCGGAACTAACAACAGCTGAATTACATGAACAAGAAAACCCCGAAGATCTTTTCAGCGCGTTTGAAGATGAGGAACTAGCCGAAGAAGTCAAGCACGACCATTTTTTCGCAGACTAAACTTTTATATATGGACTGTACTTGTCCTATAGTATAGTACGTACTTAGCATGATTTTGTTTCACTTTCAAAGTTGTTTTGTTTTAATCATCATCTATAGACTATATAGTTACTTTGAGTTACTGTACTTTATAAAGAATAAACCGTTGAATAAACCGTTTCAGATAATTGGTTTAACTGAAACTTGGCTAAAAGAAACTAACGAAGATCTATTTAAACTAGAAAATTATGATTTTGTAAATGTAAACAGGTCAACTAAAAGTGGTGGAGAAGTTGGCATTTATGTCGCAAATGAATTGAAATACAAAATACGCTTCGATTTAAACACAATTACTGAAAATGTAATTGAATCCGTTTTCATTGAAATTATAACAGCTGTAGGTAAAAATATAATAATAGGTGTAATATATAGACCACCAAATAACAAATTTGACACATTTGAAACTAAAATGAATCAAATACTAGGAAAGATAGATAAAGAAAACAAATTATGCTATCTTATGGGAGATTTCAATATTGATCTACTAAAATCAGAATCTTGTGATTACAGTATCAGATTTCTAGAACAACTATTCACATCATCATATATCCCACTTGTACTAAGACCAACAAGAATCACTCAGCATACGGCTACACTAATTGACAATATTTTCACCAATGACACGGAAATTATAGAATCAAGCAAAAATGGGATAATTTTTTGCGATATCTCAGATCATTTACCAATAGTTCATGTACGAAATTCAAAAAAGTACCATAAAAAAACTTCAAAAACTGAATTTTCTTGTAAAAGAATTATCAATGATGACAATGTTGAATCATTTACTAATACAATTAAGAATATATCATGGGAAAATGTACTTTCTGAAAACAACACGACAGAGTCCTACAACAAATTTTTCAACTTATTTTCAATAGCTTATGGAAAAAACTTTCCATTGACAAAGAAAGTTACGAAAAGAAAGATTGACAAAACTCGAAGTCCATGGATGACAAGATGTATTGCAAAATCAGTTAAGCAAAAGAACAAATTATATAAAAAATACCTCCAATATCCTACAGGAAAAAACGAAAAAATATACAAAAAATATAAAAATAAATTAAATCATGTGATAAAAGTGGCAAAAAAGAAATATTATGAAGAACAGTTAATAAATTATAAACATGATACAAAGGTATTATGGAAAACATTAAATGAAATTATGAACCGAAATAAGACAAATAGAATGTTACCAAAAGAATTTAATGGAAATAGCCCTGGAGAAAAGATTACTGATCCAAACACAATAGCAAATAGATTCAATGACTATTTTGTAAATATTGGCCCAGGACTAGCAAAAAAACTCCCGAATTCCAAAACAACCTTTGATAAATATCTCACTAATAACTGTAAAAATAGCTTCTTTATTAATCCAATAACTAAATATGAATTAGAAAATGAGATAAACAATTTGAATGCCAAAAAAAGCCCTGGCTATGACGGTATAAGCTCACAGGTAATCAAAGCGATTGCTACAGAAATTTCTGAACCACTTTCACACATATTTAACTTGACTTTTCTTTCTGGAACTATTCCTGATGATCTAAAAATAGCTCTAGTTACCCCTATATTCAAAGCAAACGAAAACAATGAATTTAAGAATTATAGGCCCATATCTGTTCTCACTAGTTTTTCTAAATTGTTAGAAAAGCTTATGTATAAGAGATTAATTAACCACATAGACAAAAATAACATATTAACACAGCATCAGTATGGTTTTAGGGAAAATAGATCCACTGAGCTTGCAATCATAGAACTTGTTGACAGAGTTACTAAAGCAATCGACAGAGGAGAATGCACGATAGGTATTTTCCTCGACTTGTCAAAAGCCTTTGACACAATTGATCACAAGATATTGATTCAAAAACTTGATCACTATGGTATACGGGGAATAACTCAATTATGGTTTCAAGATTACTTAAAGAATAGAAAACAAATTGTTAAATACAACCAAATTAAATCAAAAGAAATGGTAATTAAGAGTGGTGTCCCACAGGGGTCAATTCTTGGACCAATTCTATTTCCGCTTTATATAAATGATATTGAAAATTGCAGCAAATTAATTTCATTTATATTATTTGCAGATGACACTAATATATTTTATAGTAACAAGTGTCTAAAGACACTTAGTAATATTATACAAACAGAAATTGATGAAGTTGCTGAATGGTTAAATGTGAATAAATTATCTAAATACTACAAAAACAAAAATAATTTTATTCAGATCTCCAAATAAAAAACCAAGTCAAACCATTAAAATTAACATAAATGGTAAAAATATTGAACAAGTTAAAAGTAAAACCTTCCTCGGTATTATCATTGACGAATGTTTGACCTGGAAAGATCATATAGCTAAGGTAGCAAAGAAAATAATTAGAGCTGCTGGTATAATAGCTAAAATACGACATTTCATAAATCGAAATACTCTAAAACTTATATATTATGCATTAGTCTATCCATATTTGATATACGGCAACTTAACATGGGGTAATACTTATAAAAGTCGAATCCAAAAAATAATGAACATACAAAAAACAATTGTACGTCTAATGACTTTCAAGTCTTATTTAGAGCACAGTGAGCCATTAATTTTCAAAGATTTAAATATCCTAGACATTTTCAAAATCAATGACTATTTAACTGCCTTATTTATGTTTCGATACCACCACCTTAACAATTTACCAGATTTCTTTAAAAATTATGTTGTAACAAACAACCAAATTCATGAACATAACACGAGAAATGCATAAAAACTTCACAAATGTTATAAAAGAACAAATTATGTAAAACACACTCTCTCAAATAAAGGAGTTGATGTATGGAATTCGTTAGAAACAAAACTTAATGAAGTAAACTCCTATAACACCTTTAAAAAGAAAATTAAACAACATTTTTTGCTATACACAATTACCAATATATAAAACATACTTCTCTAATGTATATAATGACATATACTTTAGTCTATTGTAGCCCAACATTGTCATTGTAAAATTAAATGCATCTACAACATTACTATTAATTTATATAATACGAACATTCCCACTTCTTTTTCTCTCGTAAATATAGTGTATATACTTCAAAACTTTCTGATTTTACATATTATGTATTGATTGACTGTAAATAATCGATTTACGATTATGTGATAAAACGAACAGTAACTAGAGACCTAAAATAAAAAGTCTATGAAGATTTCTAGTAGGTCTCTAGCCCAACATCTTCAAATTATTGTAATATATTTTAAGTAGATTTTTATACATGGGAAAAAATAATAATAATAAAAAAAAATTAACTTCGAAGAGCCTAGATTTGCCCGCATAACATCAAATTGATGTTTTGGTTGCATGTATGGGTCAAAACTATCATTTTGAAAACATCTTCAGTTGCCATTTCAAGGCTGTCTGGGTGGGTTTAGATAAAAACGTCAATTGTTAGATTTTGATTCCCATGAAATAAAATAGCCATCTCATGTTTCACTGGAATTAAAACCTGACAAATCACGCTTCTGTTCATGAGAATAACCTTTATTTACCACCCTGTAGCAAGTTTATCAAATGATGTATATATTTGAACCTTTATTAAAAGTATGATAGATTCATTTCTGAGTTTTTTAAGGACCAAGAAAAAACTTAACATTTACATGTATTTAATAAAAATGATGTTTTGGAGTTTATACTCTATTATTAGGTTAAAACTAAACTTCAATAACATACATATGTCTTGACAAAACATCACTGATCCATCAGTAACAGCCAGGGGCGTAGGAACCGGGGGGGGGGGGGGGGGGGGGGCCTGCCCCCCCCCAAGTTTTGGCAAGTGCCCTTTTTCCTGCAGCAAAGTGCCCTTTTTTTTGCGTGAAAAATTTTCATTAAAAGTGCATTTTTTGCGCAATGAGCACTTTTTGAAAACTTCAATCTCTGTTATTTCCGGAAAAATGTTTGAATTTTCGGGAAAAATATAATATATGGGGCAAATTTTCGGGTTTTCCGGAAAATTTTCCTCTTATTTAGGAAAAAAATGTGGAATATCCGGAAAATTTTTTAGGGTATGTCTGGAAAATTTTTTTGACCCCTAAAATGGTACACTGACCGAAATTTTTTTGGCGACGTGGGGGGGGGAGGTCGTCCCAAAAAAATTTTTAGATGCCCTTTTTTTTCTGAAAAGTGCCCTTCAAGGCCTGCCCCCCCCCCAACTTTTCAAAGCTTCCTACGCCCCTGGTAACAGCAAGCTATGACTGTGAGCAAATCCTGGGAGTATGTTCCTGGGTAATTTGACAGAATACAAAAGCAGGCTTTTAAGCCCCTGTGGACTAATCCAAAGCAAATCCCATGTCATACCTGACAGTTGCCCAAAGGTAAACTTTGACAGCCCTCTTGCAACACTGGCAAAGCTGCTAATGCCCGCATTATGCAGAACAAAATGGTAGGTGCATATTTGCCCTAATGGTAGATATTTTATTTGGTGTTGAAAGACTGAAAAAATCTCTTAAATGATACAGAATTTCTCAGGAATACATGAAATTTTTTAGCAGTATTTATGCCACATAATTTTATTCACAAGCTACTTTAATAGTGTACTAAAATAAATATTCCTGTTGTGTAGAGACCTGCATAGCCTGTGTTCATAAAACGTGCACAGCAATAGATAATCATGGTTGACGCAGTGGTGAATGATTATGTCAATTCTGAGATTGTCTGCACTCTAGCTGCTCTTGGTTATACAGAAGACAATGAATATTACAAAGGAGATGACTGCCTAGGTGAGGGTTTTAGGTTGTAGTATAAAAACACATTCACACAATTACAGTCTGAATACAAAAAGTGTTCCACTTTCACTTTAATACTGTAATTTGTTCTGTTTTTCTGAAGCGGTTACTGTTATATTTTGCACCTTTTATACAATGAATCTTATGAAAAATGCATCTTTTCCTACAAATTATCATATAAAGGAAGGAAACTAAAATTTATCGCGGTATTTGCCGATAAATCGGTAACCGCTACAGAAAAACAGAACAAATTACTGTAATTCACAACAGACTACAGAAGCAGAAGTGGGACACTTTTTGTATTCTGACATACATGCTTGAAAGTGAATACATGCTTGAAATCACCAAGATTGCATGTATTAGCAGAAATTTCCATGAGAAAAACAAACACAAAAATAGTGAAATCAGTGAAAAAGTTATAAATTCATATTTATTTCTGCATGCCAAGATGCTCTTGTTGATTTTGTTGTTCTGGTATAATTGTTGACTTTTATATACTGTTGTTTTGTTTTAAAATGTTGTTGTTGGAGTCAGTGGTGGACACTTCACGAAATATTGAGGTGGTAAAATTTTGAATATGTATACCAAAGGGGTCACTTGGTGAAATGAATAAAGAGTCCCGAGTTGTGCCATTTGACTGATCTTAGATACTGTACTTTTTCAGTAGACTTTTCCAGTAATTATGTCACAACTACATTGTTTTCAACTTAGGACCACCTTAAATTTAACCTTAAATGGAAAGGAGTTCAAGTTTTTTTCTTACTGGCTATGCGCAAAGAAGCAGAACATCCTACTTTAACACATGCATGATAAAAAATTTATTATTTTGACCAATAAATGCGGGAATAAGCTTTGACACGGAAACGAGGCTGAGGGGCCCAAAGGGGCCGTGGCCCCTCAGCCTCGTTTTCGTGTTAAAGCTTAGTCTCACATTTGTTGGTCAAAATAAAAAAATCTTTTTCATGCATGTGTTGAAGAAGGATCCATTCCATTTAAGGTGGTCCAAAGTTGAAAACAATGTAGCTGTGACGTAATTACTGGAAAGGTCTATTAGATAATCAATTAAGCATGTCGATTAGACGGATTAGCATTGTTGTTTAATTAACGTACATTACAGTTATAACTATCAATTCAAATGGTTCAAATTTTGTATCAGTAGAGCTGTAAGGAATCTTACACAGAACGAAACAGATTGTATGAAATACGTATGTTGTGGCATCATTGGCATGCATTATACAGAATTATATATTGCTTGCTATATTGCTAACTTAAGATTAAGTTTTATTTAATATAGTCATTATTTAACATGACAATTACGTTATGTGGGTGTGATTGCATGCTTGCCACTTGCTCCTAAACAATGCTTGTGAATTGTGATATTTTGTAGCAGACTTTTATAGGTCTTTCAACATTAGTGTCCGCCACTGGTTGGAGTAGCTTAGTGTCAGTGTCTTAGCTAGAAGGCCGTGTTATCCGTGTTATCGCGGCCAAAAATGTAAAAACACGGCTAGATGAAATGATCGCGGCTTTATTATTTATTTTCGGCCGTGCATGTAGGTTCATAAAATAAGGTGTTGCTACTTACAACATACAGAATTTCTTTGTAAAATCTACTGTAGTTGTTGAAATTGGTAAAAGTGACCTGTGATGTTTTAATGTTTTGATGGATAATGGGCACTGTATGGTTGTTAAAATGGCTTTAAATACCCCCAAGAATTGCTAAAATAATTTATTATAATGTCAGTGCGAAATATGAGAGTATGCTCGCCTTGTATTTGGTTGAAAAGCATAAACCAACCACAGGTATAGTCTATTGTTGACAAGCATAACTGGAATCGTGTTTTTGGCTATTCAAGGTAATTGGCATGGGCACACCCTGGAAATTTAGAAACACGCCCAAGATATAAAATGCTAGCCAAGACCCTGCTTAGTGTCCACCACTGGTTGGAGTGACATGATAGTAGTTTGTATTGGTTAATGGGGTTTTTGCTGGATTCGATTAGATGGTGTGGCCAGGGGCATGGCAGTGAGCTTCTTAAATATCTGGAGTCCGAACTCGAGTCCAAAAAGTGAAGATTTCATACGAAGATTTCATTAATTGAGATAATTACTAGAGTATAAACTATCCGGCTGAAAAATAAAACAGCCAAAAGTGACATTATTAATGGCGTGCACCAGGTATCTTTCCTGCAGCATATAGGCACTAAGCAACGATGTAAAATACATTAGGAAAAACCGCTATTCCATACAATTACAGTGTACATGGTTTAACAGGTCCACATTTAAAAAAGTTTAAATTTCCACAGTGCAACCAAGGAGAAAATGTGTGAATTATGTACATTTACATGCATGTGAATAATTTCCATTTGGCAATTTCCTAGTGTAAGTAAACTTCGCGTTATTTGTGTTCATATACAGTATGTCAATCAGGTTTCATGTTTTAGAATGTCTGAAAGATTTAATCCGTTTCCTGAGAGTGGATGATGCTACATGTGAAATCAGGCGACAGTTAGGGCGATCACAAGCTGTGGAGAAGGTACTGTTCCATTTTTGGGTACACTAAACATACAAACATCATTTTAATTAAGGCTCTTCGTGTTCGCTTTACGGCCGTCATTGATCGACAGGAAAACTTTGGTCATGCGCGTATGAGGTACTCTAGGGGGAGAGTCTCAAATTTCGAAAGTCGGGTAAAATTTCTAATCGATTTGGGCAATTTTGCCTCGTTAGTTGTAAAATGATAATATGGATTTTGCAATGCGCAAACAAGTAATATTTCCAATGTAATACAGGCATAACGAGTTGGTTGTTCCATTGCTTTTCTTTGCCTAGAAGCGTGGCATATAAATATGAGTAATCATGCTTTGAATAAGGATGACGGTGCCAATTTGCCAGAGGAATACATGCATCTCATTGGCAGATGACGTCATCCCTTGGGTATTTAAGAAGCCACGATTGCATCTTTAGATCACCCCTGATGAAGACACTAGACTGAAGTCAAGTGTCGAAACGTTGGGTCTTGATTACAATTCGACTGGGCTTTGTAATCATTTATTTAAACCAGAGTAACGAGCGAAACATGATTGATATACCTGGTTGCAGTGAACGAACAAACTTTAAAGTGTAAATTGTTAGACATTTAATATCGGTAATTTCTGTCTGCAATTCGTCCAGCAAAGTAGTATCTGCCCTCTTCATTTCTTGCCCGTGCGCCTTAGGTTCAACTTCGGTCGAACAGTTAAGTGTCTTACATTACACTTCAGCTAATGCGTCAGCAGAGAAAGGATGGTCATATGCAGGTAGGTTGTATATTCACTAATTTTTTGCATTAACCATCTTTGTTATATAGGATCTCATTCCCTTGCTAAGCAGTTGTACGCCGAAAGAACATGATATTTTTGATGTTTGTATTCGGTAAGCTTTGTTGTGAAGTAGTGTTCCTTGACCTACAGTTAGCGTGCGTTAGTTCGTTAAGCCCTTCGCCCCTGCGGATCATAGGCCATCGAAGATTCCTCTCCAGCGCACACGATTCTGGACCCTTCGTCCTACAGGGTATGTCTGTCCCACGAAGTCCTTGCTCCTTCAACTCATTTTCCACATCTTCCATGCAGCTGTTTCATGATCGACCTCTTCTCTTTTCAGTTTCCCTGCGGATTCCAAGCCAGAGCCTGACGTGTGTTCGCCGGTTTGCGCATTCAGTGATGTAACTTAAGTATTTTTACAACTTGCCATCAGGGCAAGTTGAACATAAAAATTGGTTTCCCGGAATAAAATTCAGTTGCAACAGTATCTAGTTTTGCCCGCACATATTAACAACATTTGAAGAAATTGATTGTATTGAGAATTCATTAATCACCACTCGATTATCATGTCTTCCTGAACAAATTCAATTGAAGACTTGAAGTGTTGATTTCAGCTGCTTTATTAATAAGAAAACAACAAAACTGTATACCATAAACAAGGAAACAATTTTAGTGCAGCAAAACAACTTTCCCGATCGGGCAACCAAGAAGCAACTTGTAGTTGCTCGTGATGATTTTTACTTGCCCTGAGCAAGCGGGCAAGCATTAAGTTACATCACTGGCATTGCATGGCCAATCCAGCCCCATTTCCTTCTCCTTACCTGCGGCACCACCGGCTCCTTGACCCACAGTTATCGGCGCAATCGGCACTTAATTTTCCAAAAACTTTCCAAAAACGACGAATGCTCGCCAAAAATTATATTACGATTTGAACCTGATTTCAAACAGCGCAAAGAACATCTGATGTCAGTTTTGTGAAGAATCGTGCTTCTATATGTGTGTGTCATAAAACCATTGTGAATCGTTTAGGTTAATGGTAAACCTCACTCAACCAGCAATGATTTGTTTTGGAAAAGTACCAAAAGAGAAGATGGAACGTCACTGGTTTCTAGAAGTTACATCACATCTGCAGTCCTACAAAGAGGTACGTACATCTCCTCAGTTTGATATTGTATAAAAGTGGTGTTTGTGGCTTTTTTGATTGAAGGTAATGTATTCAGCTTTCTTTTAGGCATTTGCAGAAAGAGAAATAATGACCGTAATTGGAAGAGAACTGGGACGTTTACTACAGTTGGTGAGATCATCTTTATCATATTATGAAAATAGTCGAAGGGTCTTGTAGATGGAAATTATCGAGTGGAAATTTATATACATTTAATAGACCTAACCAGGAACAGCTGCGAAAAATGCAACTATAGGTCCCTGGCAGGAATCAAACCTGCGGCCCTGCGTTCCGGTGCAGCGCTCTAACCAACTCAGGTACAGAGGCCGTTCTTGATTACGTCTAATAAATGTAGCAGCTGTTCCTGGTTAGGGCTAATAAATGCATATAAATTTCCACTCGATAATTTCCATCTACAGTACAAGAACCTTCAACTATTATTGAATTGAATCCAGGTGATCTTGATACGCGGAAAAGTACTGGCACTAGTTGTCAAATAGAAATCCATTTTATGATTAAAACAACTGAACATCTCCTGTAATATACTTTATTTCGATTCCATATTTTTGTCAGAGCTATAGTTCTCATAATCAAACATAATTACAAAATTTCAACTATAGTTTCATAAAGAATAACGAAAGATATAATTGACTGAATACATCAAAATGGATTTCTATTCGGACAACCCTTTCTGAGCGCTGATTGGCTAAAATACGAACACGAGATCACCTGGATGAGATGCAAGCAAAATACATGTAGATGTACTACTGTACATGTAGATAGAGAGTTTGAGCCCATAGCATTGCAGACCACGCTCAAGTATGATTGCACCTGGTACTGTATCAATGCTATAGGGCTGACAAGTCTTATTCGTTGTTTAAAATTACTTTCCAGGAGTGGGATAACAGAGAAGAAGAGGATACACTTCTGATTGAACGAATTCTCCTCTTACTCCGAAATATCCTTCATGTTCCCGCAGATCCAAAAGCTGAGAAGGTTTGAATATATTGCATGTGCTGTAAACTTCATGCGCACTTTATCAGATGACTACGAAGGTGACCTTAATAGTTACTGTATCTACTGTACAAACAAATGGCGTGAAATGCACTTTTAGCGTTGGACTTTCCAAATATTGCTCATTCAATATGAACGATAGTGTTACAGCTAAATAAATTTCAGATATTAAGGAGTTTAAGGAACCATTTTAATTCAGTTTTATCTTACTTCAGAGGACAGATGAAGATGCTACAATCCACGATCAAGTTTTGTGGTGTGTTATATATTGCGCTATATACATGGTTTGTGGGCGTGGTTTATGGATATTCTCCTCCGTTTCATTAAATACAGCATATAAATGTGTTTTGTTTCTGTCCGCCATACTTGAACTTTATACATAAGCTTGCATGAAGATTGGCTCAATGTACTTAGACCGCTAACAAAATATACCGTAGGGATTCTTTTTACCGCTCTACGTACTGTAGGGTGCCCATTATAAAATTATTAACTTGTAAACGTTGCCGCCCCATGGTAATGTATGTAAATCTTGGTCATGTACTGTAAATCCATCCCTGCATGTGAGTCGGAATTAGTTCGCACTTTCAAAATTCACAAAGTCGTACTATTACAGTATAGAATACATGTATTTTAAGGTGTATTTATTATTGTCTGCAGTCGGTTTTTTTATCGCAACTTTCGTCAAAAATTCTGAAATTTGTCATTAAAAGATAAATTGAATCCTCGATGAGATACATATATATGACACATTGAAGTTTGAAATCACTGTATACAGTACAAGAATTTGATAGCAGTTAAAATGATCTCTCAAAAGAATTGGGAATAACTGCAATTGACTTTGACTTTCAAATTTAAGTTCTCATGACTCTTGAAAAGGTCATAAACCTTTTCAAAACTGTTAATTATTATCCGTGTATATATAGCAAGTAACTCTCCTGATCAAAGACTGAACCAAAGGATTTAGAATGTCTTATGTCGTTTTCTTATACAATATATTCTCTAGGAATTTGCATGCCAATGGTGTGGATGATCTGATATTGTACGTTGCCAGTTCTCCTGATGAGGTATGTACAATGTACAATATTAAGTGTATCAGTGCTGTATTAAGTATATTACTTAACAAATATAAAACATTTTCCACATTTCAGGGCTCGAAATAACGGCCGATCAACGATCCATGATCGGCAGGAAATTGTTTTTGATCGGCGAAGAAGCAACGTTGCCGTTCATCTTGATCGGCAAGAAATATATTTGACCATTGTCTGAAGAACATGCTTACTTGTACGCGGTAAAAGACAAATAAAAATAATATGAAACACATTCAAAAACACGCGAAAAACTCTTGTTTAGTTGATACGAGTCATACAACAGGCCGCAATGCTATGAAGTATTGTCGTCTCTTCAACAGTCTGCAATCCAAACCACTGACACAAACGTCTTTGTCATAATAATTTCAAATTGATAGGATTTTTTGAGTAGTATTTTTTATTTTTAGTAGGTTTTTCTCTTTTAATATGAAATAATAAGTTTTAGTTCTTAATTGATAATGCTGCTGTGTTTCTTGCTTTTGGGTGAAAAAATACAATACTATAATTAAAACTAATTGAACTAAAATTTATTACTGTAATACATGTTATATGTTGTTACACTATTAGTATTGTCAGTATTGTATACTGTATATATAAAGTCCACAAATGTCATAGATTTAATTATTGAAGTTAAATTTCCTGTTCAGATGTGTATTTAATGGCATATTTAGGAAATGAGGGCAAATGCTCCTGATCGGCCAAATTTTTATTTGATCGGCAAAAAGTCGTGATTGCCGATCGCTGTGATCGGGAACGTTGGGAACGTTATTTTGAGCCCTGCATTTTCTCGTTTTCCCAATTTCCACGAGTGTTGATATAACTGCATGTATATCAATACGTATATCAATACGGTTACTTGCGCTCGTTGAAGACGTGCAGTAATAGTTCAACTACCAAACAGAGGACTTTACCGGCATCTTCAAGTCCGAGCACGTTTTGAAAAGGCAACATTTTAATGCATGGAGAATTTTAAATCCCGGTTAAGTCCGAAGTCGAGTATTTGAACTCACTTCTCAAACGTTGCGATTTGCATATATAGTTTTAAAGTACTAGAACTTTGAAATTGTGTAAATTCTGATTTCAAAGTACAGGGTACTATTAACAAGAAATATACGTGCATGCAGCAATCCCTCACTCATATACGAACTAAGCAAATATTTCCTAAACATTGTTTCAAAATGAAGTATTAATATTGAATCATTTTTGCTGCACTCTTGTGCCAAGTGTCTGCGCTGACAACTTCTCACTTTTTGCGCACTTTTTATTTTTACAGAGTAGGTGGTGCATGCATGCGCTGGAGATCATTTCGCATATGCTGCGCGAGCAGGTTAGTTAATTTATCTGTTGAAGGGTTTTTGTAGATGAAAATTCGAGCGGAAAATTAAATATAATTTTTAGACCTAACCAGGAGCAGCTGTGGAAATGCAATTGTAGGCCCTCTTTCGTGCAGGTTGCTCTATAACCAACTGAGCTACAGAGTCCAGTTGTCGAGCTCTAACCACACTACCGGGTGCCCCCCCCCAAAACCTGGACACTTTGATTTCATGTAACGTATACGTAAAAGCTATAAAAGCTATCGAAATGAAATAAAGATCATTGCATTCAGAAAGGACTAACTTAGATTTTGATATAGCACTTGAATTTACATGCAATATTGACTGCGCTATCGATGTTTTGAACGTTGAACTACTGTTTTTATAATTACCGTTTTTATAATTACCGTTTTTATAATTACCTTATAATTACCGATGTAGTTATACTTGTTAAATAATAAATATTTTGGTTGTATCTCGCTTAATATTGCAGTTAAATTCAAGTCAAAATCTAAGTTAGTCCTTTCTGAATGTACATCAGTACATTCAGAAAGGACTAACTTAGATTTTGACTTGAATTTAACTGCAATATTAAGCGATGGTATATTGGCATCACCCAGTATATATACTGTATAACGGGTGACTCCCAAAAAACTGGACACTGTTTGATTTCATTTAACGTAAAAGCTTTCATTTAACGTAAAAGCTGTAAAAGCTATCATAATGAAATAAAGATCACTTTATTTCATTATGATAGCTTTTACAGCTTTTACGTTAAATGAAATCAAACAGTGTCCAGTTTTTTGGGAGTCACCCGTTATACAGTATATACTGTATACTGGGTGATGCCAATATACCGTAAAGGCGTAAGGCATGGGTAAATATCGATATTTTTAGTCATCTCGCACGATAGAACTAACAGCTGAATGGTTCTTGTAGATGAAAATTTCTAGCGGAAGATTATATACAATTTTTATATATAATCTTTCGCTCGTAATTTTCATATGCAAAAACCTTTCAGCTGTTATAGTTCTATCTGTTATAGTTCTATCAGAAAATTTCGATAGTTAAGTTATCCTACTTTTGCCATCATTCAGATTACATCAACAGTTTGTAATTTGTATAAGACTTGATGAAATGCAATTGCGATTAATGCCTTCCATCTGCTAGCCCGGGTCTTCATCAGCGCAAATATTATTAGTGCTTACCAAGCCCATTTGCATACATTCACGGTCTGTTTATATGGACCCAGCTAACCAGGAAACTCGCCTGTTAATGCGGGTAAATATCATTGTGTGTTGATATGAGAGATGAGACTATGTAGGTGTCACCTCGCCTCGTGCTGGGTGGGGTCGCTGGGATAAATGGATGAGAAGTTTTGGTAAGAAATCAATCACGAAAAAGAAACATCAATGGGCATAGACAGACATTAAATTCGTAATATACTGTACAACGAACAGTTTGTTCAATCACAACCATGCAAAAGTATCTCGAAAGCCCTATGCTTACGTAGTTTCGTCTCATTGAGGCGGGATAGCAGATGGGGTGAAAGCACTCATTTGAACACGGAAATATTTTATCCTGCTTCAGCGAGTTTTCCGGCCTCTGGTCTCATATGTACAGTACATGCCCTTGGATGTGAAGAACGGTGGTACTGTACAAGTCCCATCACTGGACAAGAGACTACGAATTTTTTAATGTTTGCCGAAGTGTCAGAATCAACATGACAGCATTTATGCATGTAACTGGCCAAATATAAAAAATAACAATAATGGGATTTTTTAAAATTGTAATTTATAGAAAGCTGATATTGTAGCGAAGACAGCTGTCAGAAGAACGAGAAAAGAACAAGAAGAAGATACAAGGTTTGTGTCACATCTTTGTTATGTTTTTTTTTGCTTGCTCCTTGATAGTAATTTGGAGGTTATGTAATATTTCAAATCCGACTATGAGGACTGGACTAGATTTCAAGTTCGCGCAATTTGATCAAGTCCGAGGCGACGCCGAGGACTGGATCAAAATGCGAGGACTTGAAATCTACTGTAGTCCAGTCCGAATTGGAGGATTTGAAATGACATCTCATGCGAATAAATCACTATTTAATTAATTTTGATCCAGTCCTAGGACTGGATCAATGTACTTCATCAGGTATCCAGTATTATCATGTGAGCAAAATCAAGCAATATGGTTGGCTAATTTACTCATGAATTATTCATGAGTTTGAGATATAATGTTCAAGTCCTGTGCAGAAGCAGGATTTTTTCTCACAGCATGGCTTATACAAACAAGCCGAAAACTAACAACTTGTCAATATCACAGACTGTAGAAAACAACATAACTGATATAGCCACTTCTAGAGCAACATTCTCTTCCCATGCATGCAGGACTCCCGAGATACATGCACACGAGTTCACGCTCGTTGTGCTTGTCGTTGAGTTTCTTGTCATCGAACTCTACCAACAAAGCGTGACGCTAGCTTATGCTATCTCCATGATTCCTTTACTACTCTCTTTTGAATAGGTTAGAAATTTGTTCGTGCTTGATTTGAAATTTATTTTCTTATAGAGAACTTGAAATTATGTATGAAAGAGAAAAAGCTTCAAAGAACAGTGCGTCCCAAAAAGGCATTAGGTACAGTAGGTGTTTTCATTCGTTGTTGAATTGTAGAGAAATAGACCTTACTGTTTACTCCCCCAATGGCCTCGTTTCCATGTTTACGTGTTTTAGCCTGGCAGGCGCACAAGATGGTTCTATCCCCATGTTTCGTGCACGAACACAGTATGTTTCTCATTGATCTTGATCCCAATCACAAACCTATCCTTAAACCTATATTGTACACGAAACATGAGGAAAGTAACTACATGAAAACGAGGCATGCATTGGGGCAAGAAATTTGTAATATCGTTGTACTTCTATCCATTCAAGATAAAAAGTTGTGTATTTTTAAACTGATATCGCCTGATGCAATACTCCTGCTAAGTCTGATTGGAGCTGTCTACAATAAAAATTATGCAGTTTCCAAGAAAGTTTAAATGAAAGTTTAAAACGTTTTCGAAAATTGTTTGCTCGTAATATTTCGTTGACCACCCAACTAGTTGTTTCCGTACTATATAATTTATAACAATTGAGAAGGTTGGTGAATTTCAAAGACTTTTACAAGAAATTTAGGGTCGGTATGTACCCAAGTCTTTGCCTTACTAAAATTTAAGATAAAAATGACACGTTTCTCACCTTTGATATAGACACTCGAACTTTGGTGGAACTTACTACATGCAAAACCTCAAAGCTTTAAATGATGAAAATAAATTGCTGTATCACAAACCCGTTCAACGTAAGTTTAGCATACACAACAACAGCAGCAGGAGAAACAACAGCAACGACAAAACAACCACAGCAACAACCACCGCAACAACAACAGCAGCAGCGACAACAGCAGCAACAGCAGCAGCAACAACAGCGGCAGCAACAGCAGCAACAGCAGCAGCAACAACAGCAGCAGCAACAGCAGCAACAACAACAACAGCAACAACAGCAACAACAGCAACAGCAACAACAGCAGTAACAACAACAGCAGCAACAACAACAGCAGCAGCAACAACAACAGCAGCAACAGCAACAACAGCAACAGCAGCAACAACAACAACAGCAACAACAGCAATCAGGGGAGGTGCAAAAATTCTCAGGGGAGGTGCAAAATGATCTCAGGGGATTTAGGGATGCGTTTGGAATGCTATGGAACGCATTTAGGGATGCGTTTGCGAGAGTGTAAGTAAAGTCGAGAGTTAGCAACAGCAACAACAGCAGCAACAACAGCAGCAGCAAC
>CACRXK020000238.1:55746-66270 GCA_902702795.2 Paramuricea clavata | reverse complement strand
CTACAAATTAATCTATAATATACATGGCTTCTCAAAGCCTAATTGCTGTTAGGTCATCCTGCAATTTATGCACTGTTGCATGTAGATCGAGCACTGCATTGTATACAATGGTTGTACTTCGACATGTGCATGGTTATACTCTAGCCTCCTGCGCAGACGTTGTTAGTGGCCGAGGCCTCACCTAACGTCTGCTCACATTCGCTATACATTTGACTTCCCGACAATTAACCAATCACAATCATCTACACGATAATTGGAAGATCGGCCTTCAATGACCTTCACACGCATGGGTTATTATCACTCTGTGCTATTATCAACAAGTCTGTAGTATTTTTAAATTTGGAAGTTTTAACACTGCGCATCAGAAAAAGACTTCTCAGTCTATTATAAACGAAAAGAAGGATGTTTTCGTAAATCTCACAACTGACGCAGGAAATCACTTATTTATCACGCCGTTACCGAAGCTATTCGATGTAATATTCGGATTTAAATATTTAAACAAATTGTAAACATTGTAAACATTTAGTAATCGTCATTGATAAATTCAATACGATCGTGATCAAGTAAAAAAATTACACGATCTAGGAGTCGGTGCTGTGTCATTATTAAGTTTAATCGAGAGCGATAAAGAAGCGAAGACATTGGAAGATGGGAAATATTCTGACTGTATTATATGGCACAGCAGAGTCATGGCTGAAGACAAAGACAAAGTGTGTGGCAGAACAGTTTGTGCTTTGGCTATTGATGCATGAAGCTCATTTCAGTATGTATTATAATAAATCCTAAACATGTGTTTGCATTTGCAATTCTCAAAGCCACAGCAATCGATCGGCTTTGACCATTTTAATAGTCGTTATTTTATATTGTCTTGATTTATACGTTGCCTCGTATTATCTATTGCACGTAGCACCAGCAAGTTTATGAGCCATTCTAGTTAATATACATGCCCCAACCCTCTGATGTAAACCCTTCATAATTGCCCTCATATAAATTTGCATGCTAGTACTACATGCAAATAGATAATACGAGGCAATGTATAAAAAGACAAATTCAATTTAAATAAACAATATAAAATATTATTGAATAATGACTATTAAAATGGCCAAGCCCGATCGATTCCTGTGTCTTTGGGAATTACAAAAGCGAACACATTTTTAGGATTTATTATAATACATACCATTCTTTAATCGCATGAGCTTCATGCATCAACAGCCAAAGCACAAACCATTTTGCTATACGTACAATTTGTTGAAGATTCGTTTCCATCGTTCGGTCTTCAACAATGACTCTGCATATAATACAGTCAGAATATTTCCATTCTTCCAATGCCTTCGCTTCTTTATCGCTCTCGATTCAACTTAATAATGACACAGCACTGACTCCTAGATCGTGTAGTTTTTTGACTTGATCTCGTATTGAATTTATCACCCGAAACCACGATTACTAAATGTTTACAATGTTTACAATTTGTTTAAATATTTAAATCCGAATATTACATCGAATAGCTTCGGTAACGGCGTGATAAATAAGGGATTTCCTGCGTCAGTTGTAAGATTTACGACAACATCCTTTTCGTTTATAATAGACTGAAAAGCCTTTTTCTAATGCGCAGTGTTACTGTAAAAATACTACAGACTTGTTGATATAGCCCATGCGTGTGAAGGTCATTGAAGGCCGATCTTCCAATTATCGTGTAGATGATTGTGATTGGTTAATTGCCGGGAAGTCAAATGTATAGCGAATGTGAGCAGACGTTAGGTGAGGCCTCGGCCACTAACAACGTCTGCGCAGGAGGCTAGCAATATCAAGAGATTTTTAAATTTTGTCCATTCAAAATAGTCATCAAAGTTTACATTGTCAGATATACCAAAAACTGTTTTCAATTGTAACACTTGATTAGGTTAATATGATCAAGCCTTGCAGATAAGGTTGGCTAGCCAAGTTTTTCACATCTATCTTCATATATGTCATTTCACCTCTACAGGTGTATGCTGGTTTAGGGCTAAACTGGAAGCCCCTCTCTGAACTTTCTCTATTTCATGAATGATTCCATATAGGAACTGTATATTCCAGAATATGTATTACAAATTATTTATACAACAAAGAAAAAGTTTGCTTGGCACCAGTTCTTCTAATTCCCAAAATGCCCAGCAATTTCCCAATTTATTATTCCCAAAATAATACCCTACCCCTTGAGAAATACAGTAGAATAACCTGGCATTAGATGTAAAATAACAAACAGAGGCCCCTAATAACCCATTGAGTGCCAGTGCTCTCCCCTTGACCATTAAAATCGTCTGTCGTTAGATAGAGTAAAATAATAAAATAGGACATTAGGGTGCAATGCAACTTAATGGGCTAATCATCTGTCTACTGCCAGACGATTTTACTTGTCAAGGGGTGAATGCTAGTGCTCAATGGGTTAATTAATTCCTAGAATTTTTCACCCTAGAGTTAATCATACACTGTATAATGGTAGTCAAATAGTAAAATATATTTGGGGATTTGTTTTAAAATCCTCGGGTGAAGTGCATTAGCCCAGTAAACATTTTTAACATGTTTTTAACATATTCCACTTTGGTCTATCCCCATCCTTGTTGCCAAGGGTTCTCGGCTGCTGAGAAGCCCTGGGAACGAGGATGGTTTATTTTCGCAAAAACGAGGGTTTTCTAAAAGTTAGGCATTAAACTGTTGAGATTTCGAAACAAAAGCGATATGCTAGTTGTCTGGAGTGAAAATTATGTACAGGTTAGGCTATTAAACATCACACATAATATTAATTTGATTTTCATTCATATCAGGATACAATGTCAACACCCTAAAAACACCTTAGTTAAAATTTTTCTGGTTAATCTAGAAGTAACCTAGGGAGAGCGCTGGTGCTTAATTGGTTAAACTATTTATATTGTGTTAAACTATTTACTGTATATTGTGTTTTGGGGCAGTACAACATTAGGGACCATTATTCTTTCAGAAATTTTGGGCCTTTGAAGTGCAACGAAAAGAGATTAGCTCGTGAACTAAAGATGGCAACATGACGTGATGGCCAAAACAAAGCCGTCATCATGTTGGTGCTCTACTTGTTCAGGCAAAAAAATATGTGGGTTTCCGGTTTCCTGATCCTACCTAGCTTTTGGGCGCCGAAATCACGACCCTAAACGTTTTATTGCTTGTAAGTGTTTCCACTTAGAGGAAAACGTTTGAGGAAAATGGAAGTTTGAGGCAATATTAGGGAAATTTATCTTTGGATGTGGAAGCACTGACTAAACAAACATGGCATCCCGGTTGTTAGGAAAATTTAAAAAAAAGTTTAAAAAAAAGTTAAAACCAACCTACACCCTACCTAAGTTTTTACAAGAAGAAATAGGAAACCCACATTTTTTTCCCCCCATTGAGCCGTAATGCACCCCAGTGCTTCTATTTTTATTGTCTAACGCCAGATGATTTTACTCGTCAATGGGGAAGCTGTGCAGCTTAATGGGTTAAACAAAAAAATCTGACAATGTCTCTGGTTAAACCATTGAGCCAAAATGCACCCCAGTGTGCCCTACTTTTTTTTTACTTGTCTAACGCCAGACGTCAATAGGGAAGCTCTGCAGCTTAATGGGTTAATGTTCAATAATATTTTGTGCATGTTATTAACAACCTTATTTTTGTATTATGAAGTGCCAGCCTTTTTTATATTTTTCTTTATTTTATTATGTTTAAAAAGGACCATCATCAGAATCCAGTGAAGATTCAGATGACACATGCAGTAGTTCCGGAAGTCCCCCACCGTTAACTAGTGAGGTACATTATAAATATGATTTCTGGATTTATTTTCACTTGAGGAAACACCGGCTATACATTTTTCAGCACTGGAAATTTTTGTTCCATTTTGGAGCAAGGATCATCATTTGGCCTCCTGACAATCCAGGGCGCGAAATAATGGCTGCAGGGTCACCGGTCAAGGTGACTGGCCAACTCAATTTTAGCTTGGACATACCAAATTTCTGGCCGGTCAAATTATTCAGCTAAAAGCAAAGCCTAGTAAAGTATACCCCCGCTAAAAATGTGACTATTTTCCTTAAAAATGGGACTATTTTCCCATATTTTTTTTAGCATTACAAAAAGCCTTATACTGTAATCAGTAATTAAAAACTCCTTCACATAAAGGCTAGCTCATAAAGCAGCTTGCACTGCGCTAAAAGCATGACCTTTAACTCTTAAGCCAAAACCATGGCCATGCATGGGCTTTGTGATGTGGGAAAGCTGCCGTACATTGAAGTTCTTTTCCCGCAAAATATTCGACAACATCTTATGGTTCTTAATTAATAATACTTGACAACTTTGTTTCGATTATTAATTCAAATGAAGATTAGTTTGTCATTTTACCGAAAGTGATCGGTCAAAATGACCGGCAAGGTACAAGTACAACTCTGCATTCTGGCCAGACATTGTCTGTTGACCGGCCGTTATTTCGCGCCCTGCAATCATGTCTATTTTTGAATAAATCAATCATGGGTTTTCCCATATCCTTTTCTACCCCTAAATCATGACTGGCTTGATGTTTCATCAAATAGAAAAAAAATCATTGATTACCTTGTGTTTGTCTACAGTACAGTGTCATCTGCATACAGTTACAGTAGGATTGGCTTTTAACAACTTGATATTTATATTCCAAACTAAACTGAACTAAAATAACTTAATGTATACTGGATAGCTTAGCTACATGGGCTCTATCTAAATGATCTCGAATTTACAGTATCCCATGTTGCTTGTGTGTTCCCAGAGAAAACTGCTGCATTTGGTCATACTGGAAGTACCACTTTCACTCCTGACATTGGAACTAAAAATTTACTGTGTCTCATTTGAAATTGTGCATTAAATTTTGTTGCATATTTTTCATATCAGACTTAACCATTGGAATATTTTGACTGAAACCTTACAGCCATCGTGCCTTCTTGGATTAATTCTTGACTTTATTAATTAACTATGGTTTTGATGACGTCTGCAACAAAAGTGTGGGGATAGCCTTATACATGTAAAATTACCTCCAAATGACCGAGTGAAGATGAAAAGTTGTTAAAATTGCTTTTATTTAATTTGAAATTTGAAGTAACAACCAAGTACTGGTTTTTGGCTCATATTGATCGCTGGCTGTCAAGATAAATGGTTTGTGTAACACCATGTGTGATGTAACATGCATATCCTGAATAGTCCAAGATGGCAGACAGCTCACTGTCTGAAGACAGTCAAAATATTTCAAGAACTAAACCAGATATGAAAAAGCTGTAATCATATTAAACATTCTTTCAAATGAGAATAACTAAATTGTTGCTGCCAATGTCCTTTATGCAAAATTATAATGAGAGAACTGCATATTGTAAGCATCCAATCCTAATCTGCGCACTAACCAACTAACCATCATGCCACTAAACCCAAGCACTAACCACCATGCCACTACACCCAAGCACTAACCACCATGCCATTACACCCAAGCACTAAGTAAACCATCATACCACTACAACACCCAAGCACTAACCACCTATACCCAAGCACTAACCATCATACCACTACACCCAAGCACTAACCACCATACCACTACTCTCAAGCACTAACCACCATGCCACCTATACCCTAGCACTAACCATCATACCACTACACCCATGCACTAACTACTGTGCCATGCCACTACACCCAAGCACTAACCATCATGCCACCTGTATGTATACCCAAGCTGATGTTGCATAGACAAGTTATTGATTTCATGTATATTTAGAGTGAAAATGAGAGTGAAGATGAATGTGTAGACAATGGTATAACATGGTTATATATTGCTATTTAATTAACAAGTTCACATTTTTTGTCGTCTGCTCGTTCGTATGGCTGTCTGAACATAAAGTGACCCACAAGCCATCGGGATGTGTGGATTGATGATATTCTTAAGAGGATCGCTGATATTCCGTGTTATGACGTCCTCTGTTTATGCTGAACAGACCATAGCACAATGTTATACATTCGTTTTATATAACTGCATGTTGTTGTGTGTTGGGGCTTTGAAGTGAACAGGACGGAAAGATATTTACACGCCATCTATACAAAGCAAACTAGCACGCCATTGGTTCGTGGTGTTTCTGGTGTTTCAAAACATATATTTACACTTGTCCAACAGCGGCTCCACACCCTGTAACGGACACCTTCCACTTTCAGAGGTCTGTTGTAGAACTGAAAAGTAGTTAAAATTGAAATGATTAGGGTAAAAGTTTTAAAACCATTGCATAGTTTTAAAGTTACCTATAAAACGGGTAGTGAAAAATATTTGGAGATTTACAACTGTCCCCGGTACATTAAAAGTACCATTTAAGTTTCTGACATTTTTGTCCAATATCATGTTTTATCACCTTTCGTGCCATAACGTACTTCAACATCAGAATGTAGTGTTCTAAGAATCATATATATTAATCATATCATTTGTATTAATCTATAATACATACATATCATTTGTTTTGATATGTTCTAAGAAATCGGTGGCCCTATTGCTGCTTAATCGCGAGGTAAATGGGGAGCATATCTAAATTCTGCAGTACTTAGTTTTGCTAATTCTTATGTATATTTTCAGAAAAGGCCCGTTCTTGGTGGCAAGGATTGGATGTTGAGGATAAAGATAAGCGAAAAGCTTGCATACAAATTCATGTTTTATCACCTTTCTTGTTTGGTATTGTACCGCCAGGACACGAAGATAAGGTGCGTAATGTTAATGTAAAATACAAAAACAATTTCGGAGGTTTCGAACTAAGGTCGTTCGTACTCCATAACGTCCAGACGAAAGGCGTTCGTTCGAAACGTGGAAGTTCTTTTTGTATTTTTAGGCAGTTGTATGGCCACAGTTTGTTATCTTCACTATTTACACTGGCACCCACCGTTCGATGGTTAATGTAGAACTATATAGTGCATTGTTAAGGCTGCACTATCAAAGTTCCTGTGATCACAGTTTTGCATAGGTAAATTTGAAGGATTTTGAGGGAACTGACTCATGCAAAATTCCTACTGTGATCACAGAAACTTTGATAGAAAACCTTTAGAAAACAGTTGTACTGCATGCATGCATGACAATTTTTCAGGTGTTTTCCATTTGCACACGCTTAGACCAGTCAAATATTTAATCCAATAAGACATTTAAAAAAACACACGTCAGAAATATCACGCCGTCTTTGTTTATAGAAGGCAGGCAAAACGAACAGAAATACCTGCATTGAACTTCATTGTATGTGTGAGCTCTAACCACGTGCATGTTGAAGCTCCTTTGGCCATGCAATTAGCCATTCCGAAGTTGATGAGTGGACTGGGGACGAGTGTCAAAAAGTGCCCAAATTAAGAAATGAACCAAATCACTAAAACGACCACCTCGAAATTAGTAAGTGTACAAAGTTTGAAGACGTTTACATGAATACCCTTCGAACAATAAGCTTTCGAAAATCATGATATTTACTATGAAATGTATTGTAATTTTTGTTTTGGGGGACGCGCGTCCCAAAAACCGTCTTTTAACCAGTAATTTCACAATTTTCGAAAGCTTATTATTCGAAGGCTATTCAAGTAAACGTCTTCAAACTTTGTGTACTTATTTTGATGTGGTCTTTTTAGTGGTTTGGTTCATTTCTTAATTTGGGCACTTTTTAACACTCGTCCCCAGTCCTCTCATCAACTTCGGAATGGCTAATCGCGACTTCCAAGCAGTGTAGTTTACATTCTTCCATGCATTTACTTTTTTAGTTGATAGATTGGTCTTATGAATGTGGTCTATTACCAACAAAAGATGTGCAGTGAGTATATACATCGTGCATACATTTACTGCACTAACTTTTTATTTTGTAACAGAGCGCATGCATGATATAAGGTACTGTAATAATGTGCTGTTTTCCGAAATTCAACAAATCATAGACAGATCGAAGCTTCTTATCAACAATACAGTTTATTCGAATTTATTTAAAAGACTCCCACACGGCATAGTTTGCTGGTTGTTAAGATGTAGTGTATAGTTTTGAATATCTTCTTTCATTTTCTAGACAAGTCGTGAATGCAACAAACGCGACATTTGAGGCCATACAAATTGTAGAAAATGGATTTGAAGTGTTAACTCCTTTTATGGTAATACTTGGCATTTTTTAGTGCACAGTACATACAGCGTATACAGTATTACGGAAATTAACCACTGTGTATTTTTAGAAAATATAAAACTACAGTACCTAAAGTTGGATTAAAATACCTTATTTATACACCCTTCCCAGGAGAGGTTTTTCTGAAGCGGCGCGACTACATTACGCATTACGTTCTTAACTCAAAGTATTTATCTTTACATTAATTACATTAATTAGAAAAGTCAACTTGTGGCAAATCTAGTAAACTCCCTGTTTGAGTGAACAAATTTACGACTTTCATCAAGGCTCTGACTAGCATTTTCCACAAAAGCTCTTGAAAACCGACTTCAGAAAGGAAAGGCAGCCACTTTGTAGTTTGCATAATAAATTTGGCTATAAATAGTTTTCACTTGAAAATACCGTATTACATAGACTCTTCCGTACGGTTGGTTCACAGTTTTGGTGTCACTCCAGACACATTTCTACGTTACAACCTCTTTTCTGATTTCTTTCTCCAGGCTCCAATTCACATGCAATTCTTTACTTTGCCACGCACGACCATTCCATTTCGGTCTTTTCGTGTTCTTATTATCTCGTATCTTTCATTTTATAGACCCAGAGAATGGGAGTTTCTCGTATACTCAGCCTTAAGAGTGATATCGACAAGGTTTGTTTAATATTTTGTATTTGAATTTATTAAATTTAGTATAGAAATTATCACAAAATAACAATTATACTAGGCAGAATAACAATGGGACACGAAGTCCCTTACAAGGTTAACTGCCTCACTCCTACAATACACTAAAAATCAAAGTCAGTCAACAAGTACAGTACATAAATTCATGGTGTTGGACAAATAATTTTGTACGACCTGATGGTAACCTTTCAAAATAGAATTCTGCATGTCAACTTCACTCTAAACTCAGTTAATTAAGGAACTATACTAGCCTTAGTATTGTTAAGTAAAGCATTCCAAATATTTACAATACGTATAAAATAAGAATCTCTAAAACTGGAGGATTTTGGTACTGTTCGTCAATTGTTCTCTAATCTTTAACAACTTTGTCCTGAATTCTGGCCTCCTTGAGTTGTATTCAGGGCAAATCACAACAACAAAATAAACTTTAATAATAAATTACAACATTTCTCTCACTGTTTTCTCTCGATTTAATACTCTCACATGCTTGTGAGACATGTGACTCATCATAAAATGTCAATGTTCGTTTTGGTTTCGTAAGGACTTCGCAAAGCTGTGTAATAAGCCCAGTTCGCTACACACTTCCCCATGTACTTTATACTCAGAGAGTTTACATGTCACAATACGAACTGGGTAACTGAGTAAATCAACAATATAAATGTTTATAATGAACTAATTAACCGTCTTTCGATAAGTTCACATAGCAAGTCTCTGCAATCTTTAAAGTTCCTGTTCATTCTCTGCAATGTCTCTTATGTGTAACGTAGCTGCCGCTGCAGCATGTCGTCTCCGTCTGGGTGTGAACTCTTCTGGATCTGACGAGTTGTAATCTAATTATTACAACCAGCAGTTTTAAGCTTAGCTGCCCGTATTACACCGTCTCTACCCGTAATGAGTTGCTTGACTATGGCAAGCTTCCAGGTATTTCTTGGTTTATGATCTTCCTTTACAATCACGATCTTTCCAACTTTGGGATGTTGCATTGTTTTTGGTGTGGTCATTCGATGTTGCTCACGAAGACCACGCACGTATTCTCTGGTCCACCGATTCCACATCGCTTGTTTGCATTTTAACAGATCTTTCTCTTCGATGTGGTGTTTTTCCAGTTCGGAAATGTACTGTAGGTGGGTTGGGTGTGGAGCATAGCATTGGGTGTGAGCACAGGTAACTGCACATCATCCTCTAAGTAACACAGGGGGCGATTATTCATCACTATCTCGATATCTAACACCACTTCTTCGAGTTCCGAGTCCGACCACGTTAGGATACCATTGCCGATTGACTTATAGAATGAACTCTTAAATAACCCGATTAAATGTTCAAATTTTCCTCCCCACCATGGGGCCCGACTTAAATTGAAACGCCATTCGATCGACATGTTTGCTAAGAGACTGTTTAGTTTCTCCTCTTGTCTTGCTCGTTGAATCCATTTTGCGGCAGCTTTAAATGTCATTGCATTATCGGAATAAATTAACTTTGGTTTTCCTCTCCTCGCAATGAACCTTTTGAGGCTCATGGTGAACTCTTTCGTATCCAACGATCTCACAATATCAAGGTGGGCTGCTCTTGTTAGGCTACAAGTATAAAACACAAGATACGACTTAGCTTTCTTCTTCGACTTTGTTACGTACTTGTTAGGTCCGGCAAAGTCCACCCCGATCACTTCGAATGGTACTGCGCCTTGTGTTCTCGTAGTTGGTAAATTTC
>CACRXK020000238.1:16053-55726 GCA_902702795.2 Paramuricea clavata | reverse complement strand
GGGGGGGGGGGGGGTACTTGATAGGCTTTGGCCCAGAATCTCTTTCAATCGTTGCAGTATGATCTGATGTTCTTGACTAAACGGCGAAGCCGAGGAACCCAGTAATGTTCACGTACTTTCGCCATGGTTATACCGACTCCCCCGTGTAGAGTCGATAAGCGCGCTTCACGAACTAAAGATGACGCGAAGGGATGGGAGTCTGGTATATAGATGGATATTCTCCGATAATTCTGCCTCTACACTCCAGAATTCCGTGGTTGTTCTCTTGTAGGTTTCATCATCGGTCTCGGTCGGTTAGATATCGTGCATCGTGCTTGACTGCGTCTTGGGCCCGTCGTATCCACCATTCTCGTTGCTGTTGAACCTCGCGACTGTTGATGGGACCTATCTCTCTTTCTGCAGGTTGTCGTTTACAATTCAGAATGAACCCTCGAACCCACGCTCCAATTCATAGCACTTTCGGTAAAGGATATTTATCTAGTAGTGGATCCAGGATGTGTGCAGCTTTGAAGATTTCTTCAATCACCTTCGCTTTCTTACCCTTCAGTGCTGTAATAGGCCTGGAATTTCGCTAAAACTTCTCCACGGCAATGACGTCCAGAATTGCCGTAGCGCGCAGTGGCTGTCTATGGCAATTTTTCGCCAATACGGCATCCATCTAATATGTCATATGCATTGTGGTTGACAGGTAGAAATTTACTTGCAGAATACTGCATTTAGAGATTTCAATATTTATTACGCGGTTATACACATAAACTGCGATACAGTTTTTGAAAAAGTAACATCATCTACACCAAGAAAAGTCATTGAAGAAATTTCTCAATATCTCTACAGACTTCCACAATAATACCAATTTCCTAACAATTTACACTATGGCAAAAAAACTGCCGTCGTTACACATAGTGATCCATGGCATCCTCGTTTCGAACTACGGTAATTTCCGCGATAAAATTCCAGCACTTGCTGTAATATCTGTAAAATGTTATTTGTGAACAACGCCCTCGTGATGTAGTAATAGCGAGTTTACGAAATGACGAGTTCAAGCGACGACGTCGCCAGAAGAGCAATGCGCGCATGCGTGGCACATTTTAGGCTGCCTCGTGCAGCCACGACGCCGTCAGCAAAGCTGATTTGATCGTGTCGTCAAAATTCAAGATGGCGGAGAAAGGAGTTACTTCAAAAAGGTAAAGTCTGATATGTTCTGAACGTTTAATAACTTATTTAAGCGAACCGTAATATGATTTTAAAATAATCTAACCAATAGGCCATGTTTCGAGTAATTTAGAATGCCTTTTAAGCGTTATTTCGTTTCAAAATATACAAGAATGTTGTACTATAGCCTATATATAAAATACTACAACAGAACATGTTGGATTTTAATCGTGAAATTATGATCGCTTTCTTAGTTATAGTTTAGTTCACTTTTACTGGTGTTTCGTTTTATAGTTTCACATCTATTATTTATGTTTTAAAACACCGTTATAGTCCTGATTTTAATTTTTGTGAAGCAGTACTCCAGCAGGGAATTTTGACATGACTGGTAATGCATGCCTATCAATGTTATCAAACATTAAATTAAAGTTTCATCAAATGCGCTACCATGGGGCAGCAAATGTCATGATCAATGGCGATCAAATTCCCCCTATCTAATATAACACGAGACATTTGTCAAGCATTTGGTAGAGTTTAATTAAACAACTGCAGTGTAGATTTGATTTGGTACCCAATACATGGTTGAACTCCATTCCAGCAACTTAATAATGTTGACAGGTGATTAATACCATGTTTTTGTTCAAAATTAATATAGCAAAAAGCCCATGATTTGGACAGAGCAACACAATGAAATGCTCATTCGGGAGATGTTTTTATTCGAGCCCTGGAAGTATAGGAAGGGATCACCACAACGAGGAAATGTTTGGGAACAGATCAGTGCTTCTTTGAACGATCTTGATGATCCTAAGTTTGATGTAACACAAAAGTCTGTTAGGGATCATTATAATTTACTGGAAAAGCAACAAAAGAAAAGATTGAGGGATGAAGAAAAGGCTTCTGGCATTTCACCAGATCATGGTGAATTTGAAGATGCTATGGAAGACATCATTGAGCGCTTCATGGGCAAGGATGAAGAAGACCAGAAAAAAGATTCTGAAAAGAAAGAAAAATGTGGGGCTGATGCATCAAAAATACTGGAAATGAGGCAGTATGCTGTGGAATCACTAGCTGAAAGTAAAAAACGAAAGGGAGGAGATCAAGAGGGAAAACGCAAGAGAAAGATGTCCAGTGGATCAGATACGATTGCCTATTTACAACAGAGATATCAAATGGACAGTGAGTTAAAAAGAGAGGAGCTAAAATTGAAACAGGAAGAATTGAATGAAAGAAAAGCACAGCAGGATTCCTTCATCACTCAACAAGGAGTTTTAACTAATGCATTAAAAGATACAATTTCAGCTCAACAGAGACAACAAGAACAGTTGATCCAACAGATGCAAGTGCAGAATGCTGCACTCATAGCACTTATGCAGAACATTGCTAACAAGAATTAGAATGTTTTTGTACTTCCTTCCATTAACAATGATTATGTTATGTTTTAAATATAATCATGTTGCATGTTAATCCCAAATGACAAGTTTAGTAGTTTATTTAATCAGCACATTTTTATATTAAAACAATTTGCCTTGTGTGAGAAATGGCTATGTAACAGTACACGTTTCATAAATAAACACATGCCTCATCATACTCTCAAAATTGTAAATTTATCTCCATGATCCAAGTATAAATCGTGCAAGAGTGACTAAATTAGTTAGCAACAGTTGGTATAGTTTAACTATGGAAGGCAATTCTATGATATACCCTTTCGATAATTACGTCATTTGGCCTGTTAGCCTCGCTCTCATGAATCGGCGAATCACCTTGCGTAATTTACTAATGAGAGCGATTCTCCAAGACCAAAAAGTATGTGTGACGTAATTATCGAAAGGGTGTATAGAAATGCCCATTCAACAACTTTGTTATTGGACCATCCGACTTAGCATCATCAATTTTTCATCGTCATATTTGGGAAATATATGAACTGAGGTAATTTAATTCTGGTGTACAATTTGAAAAGCGGGAAGAAAAATTGATGACGCTGAGTCAAATCTGAGAATTCCTTTCAATATCTTAGACAAAGTATTCAGCAATTTCAGGAGGGCTGACTCCAAAATACTCTGATGTCATTGACCCATACAAGCAACATCTTGCATTGTGCAAAAGAGCACAAACAATGTACATTTTACCAACGGCACTGAGGTGTACTTTTAAGTTTTTCTTGAAGTCGACAAACTTAAAATAGTTTACAATGTCGCCAAAAATCCACTCGACTGAGACTCTAACCCTACTCATAGCAGTATTCCATTCTTGCTGTGCTGGTGTTATATTAGCACCTTTAAATGGACCCTGTAATTGAGGACGATTGGGATATGCTGAATCTCCATATACACAGGGACGTCCGTTTGGTAGAATGTGTAGCTCTTCCAATTTGTTGTACAAACCAGATTCTGCTAACATGGAACTGTCATGTTTCTTACCTTCTACTGGCCCGTACAAGTTCGCCACAAGTCCATTTGGAACTGCTAGAGATTGAAACTTTATGGCATGCACCTTTTTATGACCATTATAGAGTACTCTTTGGTTTTTTCCAGGTCGAGAAACAGGCCTTACAGTACCATCAACAAAACCGAAGCAATTCTCCATCGCTCCACTTTTTTGGTGCACAGCATCACAAAATTTTATCAAGTTTTCAATAGATAACCAGTCTTGATTAAACGTGGACAATAGGTGATTCCAAGTTGTGTAAATGTGGTTCATTATTAAATTACTTATCATACATAACTGTGGAACAGGTCGAGCAAATCTGGGCATCATATCTAAGTAGCGACATGGATATGCATAACGTTTCAAAAATATGCACATACCCTCAATTCGATCGACTTTAAGCCCGTTGTAACACGTTAAAACATCAGGTAATCTCATAACATCGTAATGTTTTTCTCCAGTGTACCAGCTATAAGTCCGCGCTAGAATGTGCTGAAGATCAAGACTGGTTTCTTGCAAGAAGGTAAAATTAGCGTGGAGAATTGTCGTAAAGAATATAAGCTATTCATCAACTAGATATATCCTTCTATCGGCAGTCTGCCTATCAGTCTGTCTGCTCGTCAGTAGGTATGTATTGGTATATGTATGACGTTCAGCCTTTCGCGTGACAGATTTTAATATTGAATATATACCACACTATGTACACATAATATGCACCCAAATGTAACCAGCACTTGTGACGTCGTGCTCACCACGCTTGCCTTTCATGTTGGGAGACCCCGGTTCAAATCAATCCTTGATCAGACCTCTACTCAAGGTCTTAAAATAAGTGAGAAGAAAGTGCTACCTTTACACTTTCGCGTCTTCTCGGATAAAGACATTAAATGGTAGGTACAGTACCTCGGACAAATTGGGCTATAGCCTGTTGGGAAATCCGCCTACCAGTGGGTGAGAAACTCAATAAACTTAACCAAACATAGTACTACAAACAATAGTATACTGCGGTGCCCTGGAGCATACGCAAAATAAAAGTACTCGTGTTTGTAAATAGAAGTTCTTACTACAAATGAATTCGTTTCAGAAATATTGTTAAGTTACCAGATGGTGCTAAGAAGGAAATGGCGACTATGGCTCTTATATTGACAGTCTATCATTGTAAGTATAGCCTGGTTTTCATATGGTCGTAAGTGTCATGCTGTGCTCTTCGCGTGATGCGTGACAAGAGAAGGCGTTGTGTGAATTAGCTTATATGCATAATACCTGATGCAAATACATTCAAAGTGTAATATGCCCGTCTGATGTTGGCCGTCGAAAGCGCGTACTTTGATATTTAGAATCGGAGAAAGTCTAAAATCTTATTACCTGAAAGAAAATGTAGGTTTTTTTACAAGATTATACAATGTCTTATATTCGTCTCCAGTTGCAGGACATCTTCAGTTATCATATAAAAGAAAGACTGACGTTCTCAAGCGATATTACAAAGATTGTAAACATGCAGAAGAAGTATGTATATTGGACACGTGCTACTGAATTGTAGTACATCATGCTACAATACATTACAACTACCATGCATTACAACTACTATGCATTACAACTACCATGCATTACAACTACCATGCATTACAACTACCATGCATTACAACTACCATGCATTACAACTACCATGCATTACAACTACCATGCATTACAACTACCATGCATTACAACTACCATGCATTACAACTACCATGCATTACAACTACCATGCATTACAACTACCATGCATTACAACTACCATGCATTACAACTACCATGCATTACAACTACCATGCATTACAACTACCATGCATTACAACTACCATGCATTACAACATTACAACTTTGAACGTTACATGATACTTCAATATTTTATGATCCCAGGGCAACCTCGTTCCCAGGCTCTGGGAATGAGGTTGATCCCAGGGCTGAAAATATAGCTGACCGCGGCATTTTTGGTTGGTGAAAATTTTGAGAATGGCAGAAAAAGGAAGGGAAAAGTTAGAAATTGTAAACAAACAATGAAATAATGCAATTCATGTCTCTATATTAACTGTTAGGTAAAAATTGTACAAAATTTGATGCAAATTGATCAGTATACTTTCGAATGAGAGAAGCTTCATAATATTTAACTCTAAGACCTGTATATTGCCTGGCCTGAACATTGGGCCAAGAACATTGCTTGGTTCCTGTTTCCTGACGACCCTCATTTTTATAACATTTTTTGCTGATAAAAATTGGAAAATCATTTCCATCAAAGGTTGGTGTGTGTTTTATTACACAACTAAATGCCATAATCTACTGAATAAAAGGTTCTGGGCATTAAATTCTATTGAAATTATTTGAATTAAAAATAAAATCCGACCCTAACTTTTTTATGGATGAAACCGGAACCAAACAAGCTTTTTTCTACGCCTTATTGTAACATGCGCTTGCTATCTTATACTCATGCTTATACGTTGTCAATTTAAATGCATAGAAAGCGTTGGAGCTGAAGGAACAAGGAAATACAGAATTTGCTTCGGAGAACTATAGAGCAGCAATTTCCAGATATACCAGAGCTGTTGGACTTAGGTGAGTTGATCTTGATTGATTTTGTATACTTAAGGCATGTTTAAAAATACGGATGAAGATGAACATAGTTCAGAATGAACATTCAGAACAACTACAGTACAATCTTTAATCAGCCTCAGAAATTTATTCTAGCTCCTGTATTACAGTGCTTTTTAGTATTTTTGCACAAGTGAACATAACAAATCCTACAAGTTGATTGGTCAAATTTGACGTATTCACCTACAGGTGAATATAACAAAACCGAAATTTTCAAAATGGTGGCTAGCCGTTTTGTGGACGTTATACTGATAAAGAAATAAGCGAAATTATAATAAATCCAGTCCCAAAAAACACAAAAATACTAAAACAATTATTCGCCTCAGGCTCGGTGATTATCGGGCAATATTTACATCGACTTCGTCTCGGCGAATATTCCCCGATAATCACCTCGCCTTCGGCGAATTTCATCTACAATATCCATGTTTGATGGATATTGTAGATGAAAATTGTCGAGTGGGTTAGCGCTAACCTTCGGTTAAAATTTAACCCGCTGTTTTAGTTTTTGTATTTCTGCACGTCTGTTTATTTCAAAACTTCAGAGAAGTAAACTCCTATCGATCCAGACAATATTTCTGAAGAAATATTTCCAAATTTATAAACAAGCTGTCAGGAAGTTTGCTTTAAATTGTAGGTTAACCTAGGGTTAAGCTAACCCAGCTTTGAACAACTGGCCCCAGTAGGTTAGAGCACTGTACCGGAATCACAGGTTCGATTCCTGACAGGGACCCTAAAGTTGCATTTTTCACAGCTGTTCCTGGAAAGGTCTAATAAATGAATATATATTTCCACTCGATAATTTCCATCTACAATACCCGTCAACTACCTGTACTGAAGGATGCCTGTACTGAAGGATACCTGTGAGGCTACATGTACTGGATAGTGGATACCTAATACAATGAACATCCACAGCTGGCCATCTTCTTGTGTGTGAACAATTAGGACAGTTGCATGTTGGGAAGATCTGATCCTTGGTTGTGACAACGGTGACATAAAATTTTATATACGCCGTGTATTGCCGTAGGTAAACTGTAGTTTGGCTACTTGGAAAAAGTAAAATCCACGTTTTAGACAAAGACCCTTCAGGGCAGATGGCAAACACAAGTGTTAGACATAATTTCTGTTGACTTGAGCGATTACAGGATTAGACTACCTGATGAATACATCAAGAACGTCAGTGTTTCGAGTAAATGCTCTTAAATAAATAATTTTTGAACGGATGAATTTTTAAATCATTCCAGCAATGAACATCAATAGCGAGGTTTACGTCCAGCGCGAATGGAAGAAAGTTTTTGCCAATTAAAATTTATAAATCTTCTCATCATTACATAGCCTGTAGGACGAGTTTGAACTTCCTAATCTAAACCTCCCTAGTAATAAACATGAATGTTCAAAAAATTAGATGACGTTTCTTTTTTATTCCAGTCCATTTAACTACATTATGTATGGAAACAGAGCACAGAGTTACCAGAATCTTGGCAACTACAGGTAAATTTGAAGCAACCTGGTACAATGTTAGACATGTAGTTTAAGTAAATGAATGCAATTCCCAGTCGATTAGTTCTACTAGTCATGTGTGAGACATCTACTGTCGTCTTTATGTCGTTATTTTCCTTCCGTAAGGTCGTGAATGTAATTCGACTGATGATTGCATTCGTTTACTTAACAATTATTTACTTTAAACCAGAGTGAAAAGCAACATAGTACAATAAAGTTGTTTTAAGAAATGAGTAATCCTTCGCCTTGAACTGTTTAACCTGAGTATTTCACTCGTCGTGATGTCGTTTCACACGGGGCGGATCTACCGCGCGGGTGCAGGGGGATGCGTAACCCACCAAGTGGTGTCTACCCCCCCCCCCCCCTCCTCCTAGAGAAGAGAAGTCCGGCACCATTTGTTTGACCATATACATTTTGTTCTTTTTGAATAGCGATTAGCAGAACTTCTACTGTTTACTACAACAATTTAATTGATTTGTGAGCTCACGAGAAAATACTCAAAATGCTATAGTTAAATTTCATGGCTAAGTATGTAAACATGTCGAGGTTGTTATACAGACATGCATATTTGAACTTTAAAAAGCAAATTTACTGTACTGTGCTACATCAACTGTCCAGTCACGCAAACGTGATAAAAAGCCCATATAAACTTTGTAGACAAAAAATGTAAAATGTAACAGAATATGCATATTCGGCTATCTCAAATAGTGGTAATGTTGGAATAGTAGCGTTGCAAATGAGGCTAGATCCGCGCTTCACCCATGATAGCATTGTAGCTGTATATTTATTTCTTGCTGTAGACAAGCTTTGATTGATGCTAAGAGGGCAGTGATTCTGAAACCAGACTGGGACAAGGTTTGTGCTCAATTGAATGCATGTGTACGCATTTTTCAGGAACAACTGTTTAATTCAAAGTATGATGACGCTAGTGTGATCACATAGATTTTAATGGAGTAAACAAGCTTGTCGGAACAGAAATTCTGTGTGAAAGTTTTTCGGAAAGTTAATAAAGAGGACATTTTTCATTTGATTGAATTTTTCGCTCATACCAGTCCCAACCTTAAAGTTATTCTATTCCATTTAATAATTATAATGCTCTCATCTTGTAAATGAGAAACATTAATCCATAGTAAAGGTTATTTCCAGTAGGGTTCACCCCACCTGTACGCCAAATATTTATTGTTTGTTACCAAAACACATTCGGTTCCAAAACGTTGTAGCGTAGAGAAAGTGAAATGTTATCTTGTACATCAACAATATTTCGTTGTTTTAGGGTCAATACAGATTTAAGCAAGCTGCTAACGCACTTCACAGTAGTGAAGGAGACAATGCTTCGTTTCTGACTTTCTGTGTTGATAAAGATGTCCTCAATGCTAAGTGTAAGTTTTTTCATAAGAAGCATCGAATTATTTTGGTGCTAACTTTTCTACTTGCATGTTAACGGCAGACAATTTTTTTGAGGAACAGTTATAGACGCCATTTGTAGTCCAAGGCTGCAATGTATAGCATTGATTGCAAGCAGTATTGCTATGGCAACAATGTAACAGCAATTGTGAAAACTAGTAACAATAGCAGCAAATGAAATAATTCACCATGACAATACACCCATCCGGAAAGTACGTCATTTGGTTAAATAAAGCCTCGTTTTCGTGTATGTGACGTAAGGGACCTTACGTAAGCAGGACGGCAACGCGACGACCACGGCTATTCACACA
This sequence comes from Paramuricea clavata, assembly GCA_902702795.2. NCBI lineage: Eukaryota > Metazoa > Cnidaria > Anthozoa > Malacalcyonacea > Plexauridae > Paramuricea > Paramuricea clavata. The sequence continues at coordinate 46,313 of CACRXK020000238.1, read as the reverse complement.
ATGATATTCCTGATCTCGTAGAAAAGAAATGAATAATTAAAAGCCCGACGGGAATTAGAGACATTGTCCTTACGCTTTTTACAACGGCAAACCAGAGATTTTCACACTTCTTGTACAACACAAACATTTGAAGCTGCGACAAATGGTACTGCTATTTGACCAGCAGAAATGTTTTTACTCTCGATTTCAATTTGCTTTTCAAAATTGACTTCCAATGTTTACTTGTAAATTCGAAATGTTCGTTGTAAAGTTCCGAAGTTTATTTCGAAGTTCGTTCCGATGATTTACGATAATCAAGTTTAGTAAGTTGTAGTTGGCTAGTTAAGTGAACCAGCCAATCAAATCGCTTGCTATTGAATCATCGTAAATCATCGTAACGAACTTCGAAACAAACTTCGGAACTTTACAACGAACATTCCGAATTTACAAGTAAACATTGGAAGTCAGTTTTGAAAAGCAAATTGAAATCGAGAGTAACTTCAAAGCCTTTGTTTCAACCTCCCCAAACTGTGTTAAATTCATACAGTGGACAATACACAACAACTTATCTTCACAATAATTTATTTGAAGATGTTTGTTTTGGCTGTCGTCGCGTTACCGTCGTATACATGCTTAAGGTCCCATTAGTTAAAGCTTAACGTCTCAATCATGAAAACGAGGCTCAATAGCCAAGCTGACGTACTTTCCGGAAGCGTGTATTCTGCTAAGGCATTCCTCCGGCACCAATCACACTGACGAGTCGGTGGAAAAATTCAAGAAACTAAATAGATGGGCGAGGAAAGGGTGCAGCGGTAGAAAAGCGCAGACGTTGCTGCAACGGGCATGGCAAAAAAGGCAGTGTCTCGAGCAGAGCAACGTTAATAATGGCGCGAAGAAACCCTTAATCGTTGTGAGTCTGCGCGTCAGGACCCCAGCTGTGGGCTGACTGTGCCTTGTGGTTGCATTTTCCAGGGAAAGCAATCCCCACTCCCTAAAACATTAATCCTGTGACCAGCTCACTTACAGCACCATTCTGAACATAGAGAGATTCAGATTTGCTGTCCACTACCGCAACCGCTACCATTACTGGAATATAAACCAATCAGATGCGTTTGATATATCTGATAAACCAATCAGATGCGTTTGATATATCCAATAAACCAATCAGATGCGTTTGATATATCCGATAAACCAATCAGATGCGTACTAAGCCAGTGAGAGAGAGAGTGGTAGCGAGAATGGAAGTGAAATCTGAACCTCTCTATGAACTACGAAATATGAACCTTTTCAGATGCACCGAAACAAAATGGAGCCCAAGCTGTCAAAAAAGATAACCCAGAAACAACCAAAGGAACGACTCAAAAGTAAGTAATATGTCACATTTGTAAAGTAAGTAATATGTCACATTTTTACATGTGTTATTGCCCCCAAAATTTTCTACAGCCTCCCCCTTCCCCTCCCCCCCCCCTACCTGGTCCAGCGTTAAAAATGGTTATGTAACATGTTTGAAATAATATTTATGTGCCAATTTTAAAAACGTCTGAGAGATACAAGAATATGAAAATAATGTTTAAGACTAAAGCTTGTATGTTATACATTGAAACTCTATAGAGCCGCCAATATTTTGCGAAGTGTCCGCCACTGATATAGGCTTGTCCTGAAGGTTTACATGTGTTCTTGTATGCTAAAGTTGGTGTAATAAAATGTTATTTAGAACTGAAGACGATTCTGGTGAGGGAAGTGTTCCAGAATTGGTGTCTGCAGATGAAAGTGACACATCAAGTGGTGAAAGTGACAGTGAACCTCAAACGAAGCCCGATATGCCAGATCTTGTTGATGAAGATGCTTCAGATTCGAATGAATCAGGCATTGATGAGGTGAGTAAGGATTTGCCTACTAACGTCCTGACAAAGGGCATTCTTCGCTCGAAACGTCGAAGTTTTTTTTTCTATTTCTCAGGCAGTTGCATCATACATGCAGAGACGCCCGCTTAATATCTTTTTATAATATGGCATTTGTAAATTGTGAACGCTGATTGGCTAAGAGCCGTGTTGATATAACTCAATGTCAACACGGGAAATTTTCCGCCGCTTGTAAACACGGAAATTTTTGTTATCCTTCGGGCTTTTGACATTGCTATATTATAAAAAAAATATAAAACATTTTTTCCGTATTGATAAAGAGTTATATCAACACTCGTGGAAATTGGGAAAACTCGAAATTGTATGGAAACACTCGTGTTTCCACACAATTTCTCATTTTCCCAATTCCACTCGTGTTGATATAACTGTATATCAACAGGGAAAATGTTTTATATTTGTTAAACATTGTACACTGTACGGGTGTTTTCAAATTGTTGTTTTCTAATCTATCTTTTGCTTGAACCTATAAACTTGATACATGCATCTTTAGATTGCTCTTTCCATGAGTAATACAAATATAGAAAATTCATTTTGTCGTGAGACCATAAATGGTCTACCATGCTATTATTTATTACCGTAATAGACCACCTTAGCAAGTCTCCCCATTTCAACATTTTTAACTCCGTTGCTGTGGTAATGCCAACACGTGTTTCGAGTGCTGAAGATTGAGTTATTCAGCTAACATTATTTTATGTGATGTTAATCTATCGTGCAAGTTTTTGATTGCGTGTCATTGGACGATATGTGGAAGGTAATGGGCTGAAATTCCCGCTGGAGTTCCACAAGGTACGAAATTGGGCCCATGCATGGTTATGTTTAATAATGATCAATGAATTAACCTCTAGTGGTGACATGTGGAAGTTCTTAGACGACACGACCGTAGACGAATTAGCAAATACAGCGAAAGTAGAATCCAGATCACAGTTAACGACCTATCAATTCAAATTTCTGAACTAAAATTCCAACTGAACGAAAAGAAATGCAAAGACTTACGCATTGGTTTTGGTAAACCAAGTGCCAATTTTGATCCAGTTATTGTGAGCGATATTCCTTTGGAGGTAGTTCCTTGTGCAAAAATTCTTGGACTAACCGTTTCCAGCAATTTAAAATCTGGAATGATCACATTTATCAAACCATCGTGCAAGCAAGAAAGCGATTGTATTTTTTGACACAACTTAAACGTGACAAAGTTGGGATTGATGAATTGGTTCTATTTTACAGCACATGCATTGGACCAATTTTTGAATACTGTTTTTCATAACAGTTTGTCTAACTACTTATCTAATGATCTAGAAATGATTCAGAAGAGAGCGTTGAGAATAATCCACCCCTGGATCCCTTTTTCTGACGCGCTGTCACTCACCAGTTTTCAACATCTTAGCACCAGAAGAGAGAAGATAACCAATAAACTCTTCCAGGACATTGTGATGGACGAAAATCATAAACTTCATGAATTTCTTCCACCCCGAAACACGTGCGTCACCGATCTTAGGGCCAAACATAAGTTTAACGCAAACTTCCGAACATATCTTTTTAAAAACAGTTTTTTATTGCTAGTTCACTAAAATTGTAGCCAATTTGAATAACATTAAACAGTAGAACTGATCATTTTAATAATATTCCTTTAGAGTAGCCTCTTATCTCTTGTTTACCAAACTTTAGTTGATTTTATGTATTTGTAATATTGGTGTAATATAGCTACAGTAATTGGACCTTATGTAATGTAAACATAATTCAGCCTATATGGCCGCAAGGTTTATCAATTAAAAACATCTACAGTATCTATCTATATATGTGTCTATTCTATGTATCTATAAGATAGAAAGTCAGTCCTTTTTTCGCTTCTAACGAAGACGTTCTCAAGTTAAACAATATATGTAGATATATTTCGACAAAAAGATTCGTATTCCTGTAGGATGATTTCGTAATATACTGTGGCTCTATGAGTGCGAGTTTAATAATTTAAACAACAATCTGACCCACACAAATCCATCCCATTCGACAAACCACTATTTAACTCTATTGTTCATTAATCCAACTTGTAGACGTATGCTTCTTTATTATTCTTCAGTAACGAACGTGTCGTTTATTCAACAAATGCTACATTGCATATCCCACATGTAGTACAGTATACGTAATGTGAAAAATTGGTGCAGCTGAATTGAAAATATAAAACATTCTCTTCTCAGTTTGCTCTATATGAATTACTTCAATAAATTAAATATAGTATATACTGTAGTTGTGAAAAATACAGAAATGATAGATGCTTCTTATTGTTTTTAGGATGACTATCACAAAATTGCTACAGGTGCGTTTCAACTTTCGTGTCTATATATTCGTACGTTTTGAATACATTAAACATTATCTTCTGATTTAAGCAAGCTGCACACACATACATACATACACACTGTGTAATCAAGCTTTAAATCTAGCTATAGACGTGTGATTGAGAATATGTAAAATTATTCTGTTAGACATCATTATGTCTGCAAGAGCCAAGACGATGTCGATGAAATTATTCAGTGCATGTGCAGTATCGAGCAAAACGCCGATATAGCCATCTGAATATGGCCGTCAACTGATTGCTCTGCTTTTACATTATGGCCAACCATTTTGTCACGATAATTTGAACAATTTCTCTTACATTCTCGTAATCCAGCTTTTTTCTTTTGAGTTCTATTTATAATTAGCGTCTGATCGTGTTCGACCCAAACTTGGATTGGTCCGACATATTGTCGGGCCAAGTTTTCAAGATTACATTGCATATTCTGTCCACATCCAAGTTAAGAAATATTTTAGCATTATTCTTCATACATAGTAATCGGTCAATTCCAGTGAACTCTCTCTATATATATATATATATATATATCTGAGCAAGAACTTCAGTCATTCGGCCTATGAGAAAAGTGAAGCCAACGTGCATGGCAGCCATTGGCGTCCAATATCTATAAAGGTCGTAAACTGTTTTAATACCATTTTCCCAGCTAATTCCAGGCTAATTCTAACGAACCATATCTGTCTCCTCCGCGTGCCCTCGTTGTGTCAGGGCCTGCGGAATCTTGTAAAATGAATAAATATTGTTATAAACCTCCTTCGTTTAAGAAGGCAGTTTTATTCATGCAACGTTGGTGTGGACAACAAACCTTGTCGTTAAAAAATGCTTCCTTCCGCGTCCTTAAAGTCACCGTTTTACTTTACAAGTATAGCCTGTTTATATTCAAGATTATGTATAAATTTACTTGCTGACGTGACGCCTGCGCCATTTTTTTACAAGATTCCGCAGGCCCTCGCCAGATTGTGTGTGACCTTCCCATGACGCAACGAGGGCCTGCGGAGGAGGCACGAACCATATCGCAAACCAAGTAAAACCATAATATTCTTTAAAATTTCGGCACACTCCTTGCCAGCTTCGTGGAGACTAAAACAATAGAAAGGCAACTGACGTCCAGTAGCATTTCCGCCACTTTTTGGACTCGAGTTCTCGCTCCAGATAGATATGGAGGTCAATTCTAAAATTACGTGAAGAGTTGTGCGAAGTATTCACATATATACATTACTGCATTTTCCAGCTACCAAAAAAGTTCTAATGGACGGTTGGGAATCCAGGTCAGTATATGATAAGATACGTTTTCCCACAGCAAAGTACATGCAGAATATATAGTAGACAACAGGTTTACGTAACAAATAAAATATGTTAAAAACCCGCACAAAAATTTGACAATATATCAATATCATGTTTTCCAGACGTCCAAAGAAAATGAGTAAAAGTACATTGGAATTTTTGCGGAAAAATAAAGAAGAATTAGGAAAGAAAGAAACTGAGAAGGAACCTGAACAAAAACGTGTTCCAGAGAAGAAACCAGAAAAAGCTGAGAAACCTAAGAAAAATAAGGAGGTAACGATTTGTTAGGATGTCGCAGATAAAAACATGTGGTTTGGAGCCCTTTATCTTGTCACTGTTGACACATTTACGAAATCATACAGTTCTATTAGAGACTATAAAGGACCTTTTTATAATTAGGGCATAAGTAGCAAGATAGAGGGCTCTAAGGCCGGGATCTCAGTCACGAGAACGAGGCTCTATATCCAAGGCTCAGTACTTTCCGGAAGGTTGTATTAGCTCAGATACCATATTATTTAGTGTAAGTGTTATTATCGAAACCAAGATTTAGGTACTGGCACTTTCACTAGTAGAGTGAGGTGGTTTTTCGGTAAACCGAAAAAAAACCGATGTTTTTTGAAAACCGAAATACTCGATGTTACTTTGGAGAAAAACCGGAAAACCGAAAAAACCCGGGGGAAACGGGAAAAAAACGAAGAAAAATTGATATTTTGCTAAAATCGAACCATACTTATACGAGTTTGTTGCAAATGAATCAAGTTTTGGCATTTACACACGAAAAACTAAAGAGATTTTGTTTGAAAAAAAAAACGGAATTAAAAAACCGGTTCACTCGGGGTTTTTTTTTTGGTTTTTTTTTTGTCGGTTTTTGTTTTTTGTAGAAACCGCCTCACGCTATTCACTAATGTGTCCTCGAGTGTGTCTTCAATTCTATTTTTTACCCATTTTGACAAAAATAATTCTTCAATTGTGCTGGATTTATTGAGTTTATGCAATAAACTGGCCTTTTACATAAATAACTACTGTAAATCACTATAAAAATCTATATAAAGATGAAAAATTTCCCGTAGTTTTTCAACGTGAAAACCTCTCTTCTCCCGTTGAAATGGAAAAAAATAAACGTCCAGACGGGAAGCCGCGATCACGTGACCACTCCTCGCGTTTGCCGTTTAATCTCTCTATTGTTTTTATCTGCGACTGCTCAGATGCAAGGGCGGTAATCCTATAGAACATGTATATGATATGTACTCGCTATGAATTCGGGAGGACTGAGGGGAAGTGTCTACCACGCAAGGAGGCTCCACCACCAGTCACTACCGATTATATCTACCAATGTAGAAGAGTTAGTGCGCATTGGACTAATCTGGACAACCTTACTCGTCTCGAGTGATTCCTCGTCATGATGATGATATATGATATGTAGACTATATATATACTCTTATATAGTCTATATGTGCATATACGGAGACTATATACTCTCCATTTGTTTATTGATATACATTCAAGCTGTACATTGTATCCAAGTGTTGCTTTTGGACAACGTCACATTGACTGTTTTACTTCCATTTAGAACTGTTTGATTTGTATCGCCATGTAGGTAAATCATGTTGAGAAACCAATAGCGAAACCAGTATCTGTTCCAGAAAGGAAAACTCAGATCGAAGGAATTTTACGAGAGGTTAGTTTTAATTCTCATATTTTGGAAGCCTTTCTCTTATCCTCATTAATTAAGGTGTTTTTGTGGCCTCTTAACACTAATTTTAATGTCATTTTTCTTTTCCTTGTAGGGTTCAAAGGCGTTACTTGACAATTGTTTCCAAGACGCTTTTGAGAGTTATGGAAAAGCTTTAGGATTTATTGATACAGGACCTCGAAAGGTCAGACATGCGTAGGGACTTTTCTACTGCCGGTATACGGTAGTAAAAACTCAATCTTCATTTGAGAAAACCCAACTGAAACCCAACCTTTCTCCATAATAATATTTTTCATAATATGCTCTGAAAAGTTGTGCCAAATGTGAATAATTAACTGGTACTTCTTCCTTTTTTCTTCCGAAGATCGTTGTAAAACGGTTATATTTTTACTCAAAAGTGCTGTCTGAATGCGAGAAATTTTATTCGATTTTGTTCCTTGGAAATTAAATTTTTGCGTTTTGTCATTTTCAGTCTTTAGGTTACGGTGACAAGAAATATGTGATTGTTTTGTATGCGTATGGAACTGCGTTAATAGGCCTTGATGTCCATAAGGTAAGGGCGTGGGTTGCATAACGTAAGGAACAAACACATGGTTCGTAAAACGTAATTAAATCTTTTTTTAATCGAGAATATAATTATTTTGCAGAAACTGGAAGCGGCGAAAAATACATTTCAAAATATAATTACTTCTTTTGAAACTTTGAATTTTCCTCTTGCGTTTTACGGTCTTGGGCGCATTCATCATCGCCAGAATAGGTCAGTATTTCAATATACACTATTTATGAAATATAATATCCCGTAAATGATCCAATAAACGCCCACCCTCTAATAAATGCTCTGTATGTGATGGACATCCTGGTCAAACCAGAATTTTATAAGAGACGCTACTACAGGAGCGTTTATTAATAACACTTGTGCATGAGTGTAGTCTGCAAACGGCAGAAAAGTGTTGTTTAAGAAACGCCCATCTCATGTAGAGCCCCATATCTAATTAAAAGTATCGGAAGAAAGCCTGCACGACTTTCAGTAAAGCGTTTGCAGAATCTATGAATGTCTAGAGCGAGACAACCCATGATCGCAGATGTAACTAGAGGGCACTCGGAGACTGCATACCTCCGCCCACATTAAATTTCGGTCGTGTGAAATGCAACTAAGACAATAGACAATTAGGGCTGAAGCTTAATGAGGTTTATCATCTCATTGTCTTCTTAGTACTGCGTGCATACATTATACACGTCCTAATTACGCATTCAGTGAGTTTTTTATAATTGACCGGGAAAAGCAAGACAAAATTTTGTTCATTCTCTCGTTCAATTTTTAACCAAATTCAACCAAATTTTAATCAGTTCTTCCTTAGCCGATGGGAAATGCATTCAAAAAATTTCGTATGAATATGTTTGGTATTTCTTGAGTTATCGTGCTCACAGACAAACACACACACACACACACACACACACACACACACACACACACACACATACATACATACAAACCCAGATGATTACATAACCTCCTGGCGGAGGTAAAAAAGCATTGTTCTAACGACTGCCGTACGAAGCAACTTTGATAAACTGTTCATAGGTTATAATCTGTTGGTTATATTGTCCATATTATGATGTATTCAGTGCGGAATAACACATAAACGTTTTTTAGATTTTCTGAAGCAATCAAAACACTGGAGAAAGGTCTGAGTATAATCAGTAAATCTAATAGTGAGATTTATTGGCCTGGTACAGATATTGTTATCGAAGAAACGAAAGGGGGAAATTTGAAGGTATGGAAAAATATTCAAACTATATTACATAAAAATATATTAAAGGATTAATAGCGGACTCAAGAGCGCCCCCTTCGCCAATGGTTGGAGGGTATATTGTAGATGGAAATTATCGAATGGAAATTTATATGCATTTGTTAGACCTATAACCAGGAACAGCTGCGGAAATGCAAGTATTGGTCCCTGGCAGGAATCGTTTAGATCGCCTGCCATGCAGGCTAATCCCGGTGCAGCGCTCTAACCAACTGAGCTATATAGAAAGGCCAGTTGTCGAGCTCTAACAGCAAGTAATTCATATATATTTATATAGGGTACAGTCGTGTGTTTATGGGTAAATATCGAGATTTTGTTGGCTTCTCACTCGATTCAAATCGATTCGAATCAAGTGAGATGGCAACAAAGGGCGCTTTCCATTTAATGGCCTGACCGGTCAGACCCAAATTGTTTCTTTCTGTATCAATGGAAAAAATCTGGTCTATGTTTCTCAAATATCTAGCGAAAAGGGACCTCATTCAAATGTTAGCTAAATTTTTCAGTCAGATAAATCCGAAGCCCAAATGTTTTGTGTGTTCCATTCAACAATTTGACCGGTCTGGCCGTGTTAATGAAAGCGCCCAAAATATCGACATTTACCCTTCCCCAATGACCTTTGATTAACTATACGTAAATAAGTTGTTACTATGACTTTTAACCACGAGTGCCTAGCAGGGTTCGTAGCGGTCCTTGAAATCCTTGAAAGTCTTTAAATTGGAAAGCAGGTCTTTGAGGTCTTTGAAAAGTCTTTAAATTGTGTGAAAAAGCGAAGAAAGTCTTTAAAAGTCTTTAAATTCTTTAGTGAAGAATTGATTATACGATTTCCTAGCGAATAAAATAGATTGATTGAATCAAGATTTTCGTAAATATCGACGAAAATGCGCGTTTTAGGATGTGATTTGACGGGTAAAAATGGTACATAAACTCGCGATTTTTCGACAGCTGATCTCTCAGAGGTCTTTGAAAAGTCTTTGAAAATAGGCAGAAAAAATCTTTCAAAGTCTTTGAATTTTTTTGGTCTTGGAGACTACGAACCCTGGCCTAGGCTGCCCAGGCTTTGCGACCATCCAGTCAATCCTATTTTCAAAAATGTTTTGACAAGCTTAGTAAAATAATCTTCTATCCAGCACATGTTGTAGTCAATTTCATACATCATCCTTGAGAAAATATTCTTTCCTTCCAAGGTTTCATTTGAAAAAATTTTAACAATATGTAAATATCATCCGAAACCTGATGCGATCTGTCGTTTTGATAACTGTGCTGGTGTGAAGACAAGTATATATGGAAATGATACAGGTACGAATAACTATAGAAACATTGAAGACAATCATCTGCTGCGCGATGTGATTTAGTCTGCGTCAAACCCGAAATATTCTACGAACTTTTCCAAGTTCATCGCATTGGTACAAAAGGAATACATAATATATAATCACTACAGTGAAACACGCAATTTGATTGGTCAATAGCCGTGCAGGATCAGGCTATCCTGCACGAGGAATTAAAATGCCTTCGCGGGATTTTCGCGGGATTCTCAAAATGTCATTGTTTCACTGTAGTTATTTTATAAAACAATTACCAATACCAATTACCATGATGGTGTGATCCATGCACTTGCGATGTTGCTCGACTTTTGGAAAGCGTAAAAATACACTCGCCTGCGGCTCGAGTATTTTTACGCTTTCCGAAAGTCGCGACATCCCTCTGCATGAATCGCGCAATCCTGCACGGAAAACCATTCCGTATACCTTTAATAAAGCTCCGCCTAATACACACAGAATCTTCAATTTAAATTAATTTATATCCTTCCCAACATGATAAATATCAAATTACATATCCGTAAGATCACATCGTCATCGCTCAGCATCGAAGAACTTCATGTTATTAGAGACCTGTTATTAGGTTTCAGTTGCATTGTAGGATGCATATTAAACTGGCTTAAACTTGTTTTGTTTCATTCTAGATTACAAAGGCTATGTACGCATTATATGCACAGATGCATGTTTAGTTGAATATCATAGCCAATGTTGGAAAAAGTTAAAATCACAGAACAAGTACACTGACAAGTTGACGGACAAGGTAATTACTGGTCTTGACTACTTGGTAAAAGTTACGAATATAACAATCATACTGTACCTGACTACTTGGTAAAAGTTATGAATATAACAATCATACTGTACCTGACTACTTGGTACTGAATATAATATTCATACTGTACTTGACTACTTGGTAAAAGTACTGAATATAATATTCATATACTGTACTTGACTACTTGATAAAAGTATTGAATATAATATTTATACTGTACTTGACTACTTGGTAAAAGTACTGAATATTTAACAATTATTCGCCGAAGGCGAAGTGATTATCGGTGAATAAAAACCGAGACGTAGTCGAGGTTTTTATTCACGATAATCACCGAGCCTGAGGTGAATAATTGTTTTAGTATAATTTCATAGGTGATTATTTGGAAAAAGATAAAAAATACACATTTCTTCGTCATTTAATTGACAAAACGATTTCGGCCGCCATTTCGAAAATCGCTTAGTTGCATGATTATCGCGTTATAATCACCTCAACGGCAACGAATCAGCGTGGAGAATTTTCAATAATCACCTATGTAATTATACTAAACTAAATTATATTGTTAAAAAAATACTGAATATATAATATTCACAGTGCACTTCTACTATACATGCTATACTAAAATATTATTTGTATTGTTTTGCAGGATTTTCTTGACTCCAGTTGTTTTACCTCCAGTTGTTTTGGACACATTTCTGCAATCCAAGTGTACGATACAGATGGACTTAAAACGGAGGTAAAGACAAGGGCCTGTGTTGGACGAAGGCCGAGTAAAACTATCCACCAGATTTTGTAAGATAACCTTTGTAAAACTGCTTCTAAAGCTATACCAAACTTCACCATTTATTTGCTTCACTGCATGATTACGCTCTAACGCTTACTTTCCTTTGACTAAGGTAAGTGATCTCAATAGTACATATGTAATACATGCACGCTCGCAAATTATTATAAATATACCTTCGAATCGAGAACATGTCACGAAATGTCCGCTGTATGAAACTGATCACTATAGGAAATGTAAAATTATTTCTAGTTCGTAATATCATGTTATTAAAACATTTCATTGCAGCTTCATTCTGAGAAACCAAAGCTTAAGAAAGAAAAACATGAAAAACTTGCTACTACGGAACCAACAGCGTACGTATCCCGTATTGTGATATAAGTTTCCTTGTATTTTTCAGGTATAGTTGCATCCCTATCAACCTATACGTTTTGATATATACCTTATTATAGGAAATTAACGATGCACTTTATTAACGCGATATAAATTAACGCGACATCAAATTAACGCGGATTGCTTCTAGGTCTTTTAAAACATGATTATATTAACGCGAATCTGATCTCCATGGTTGACAAATTAATTAAATTAACGTGAGTCGGAAAATATAAACACAATAACAACAATGTTTTAATGTTAAGAGGAGCACTGATGTTTTTAGTTTACGTTAATATGCTGTATTTTGATATTAAAAGAGTTAGTGTTATATAAAACAAATCTAGGTATTTTTAACTAACGATAAATGAAAATTACATACTTAAAATTAACGATCACGTAAATTAACATTAATTAAATTAACGCGAATTTTCAAAATCCGCGTTAATAAAGTGCATCGTTAATTTCCTATAATAAGGTAGTAAGCCGTTTGTTCTTCAGAAATGGAATACGAATATTTACTGCAAATAACAATCTTTATAAACTTGGAAAACAACAAAACCATATAGATGATTTGTATTCAAGTGATTGAGCCACACAAATCGCCGCTCATATTTTTCAGTATACTTGAACAATAACGTTCTGGAAAGAATGTTCAAGTCACTTAATCTCTTCAGTTCTTTAGGAATTTTGGTACTTCAGTTAAACTGGAAGTATATTCACGACAAGGTTTTCATTGTTTGTTTCAGTGGATCAAAGAAAAAGAAACGTTCCAAAAAGAAAGAGAAGGAAGTTCCAAACGAAGTCGAGGTTAAACACAATGACGTTGAAGTTCACGAAGAAGAAAAATGTGATATACCAGATGAAAAACCTCCTGCAGGTAAGGACAGACTTATCCTGGGAGAATATAAATATTTTCGAACTGCTTTCCTCCATAATTATGTTGGAGTTGGTGATCTCGTCAGATAACGTTTATCATCTGCAGTAAAAATCCGCATAAATTACGAAACAGTGGGTTAAGAACCACCAGCCTGAAATTTAGGCAATTAAGCGCACAAAATACAAGAACCACTTCAGGCTGACAAGTGAAACTTGTTGTTGAAAAGCTTAACTCTTTAGCTGAAATCTGTAGAAAGCATGGTCTAAGGACAGGTATAGACGGGTACATACTTACATAGTTTCATACTATTGCAAATGCAAAAATATAATCTGTTGTTTAGTATACTGAGCGAGGAGGATCAAATTCGGGGGCTTTTGAATGCAATTATTAGTGCATGTAATGCTGTCAACAGCTTACTAATTAAGGAAGTTTTTTTCAAATTAGTGGTTCTTTTATGCGGGTTAATTTTTACTGTATCTTTCAAATGTAAAGTGTATCTGAAGCATGCACGACAAGTCAGGGTCATCAGGGTTTACGCGTACGATTATCGCCTATATTCATTCTTATACATTCATTGTTTAATTTATACAGAATTATACCGTAACTGCGTAAGTGAAGTAACCTACATGCATGTTTTATTTTGTTTACCTCTCTAGCTGTACTTGAGCAGGAAGAAAAAGAACCCACGGTTAGTTATAATATAGAATGAGATAATAATGACATTTTTATCACACGTATAAGTATATATTATTAGACGTTTTATAACATTTCCTTATATACTATTGGAAATGAGCAATTATAACTTTTCTCGCCGCTTAACGGGTAGATTGTGGGTTTTTCTCTCTGACTATTTTCTCCGCATACAACCTATAGAGAAGGCGTTAGAAGTCAGTAAAATATGACGTTGAATTGTTCAAAACGTAACTTTAATGAGTTTCAAACAGCTTTGTCAGATATGAACACGCAAAATCAATGAACAAAATTGCCCGTTTTTGAATGTCAAACAATTTCAGAAAATATCCATAAACTAAAGCAAGAAGAATTCGAGGACTTTCAAGTGCTTCTTTACAAATTCAAGGATATTCAAAGACTTGAATTTTCGTTTCCAAATTCAAGGACATTCAAGGACTTTCAAATTTTGTACGAACCCTGGATAATGCAGAAAATGCAGATCCAAGGGGGAAAGCAGTTTTGTAAGCAAAAAATTATTTGAACAATTCAACGTCATATTTTACTGATTTCTAACGCTTCTCTTCAGTATTTAGTCCTTGAATTTGCTGATGCATGGCCTTGAATGTCCTTAAAAAGTCCTTGAATTTAACCCTTCCTGACCTGTACGAACCCTGCATGTTTATCAACTTAAGAGAATGCATGCTTATGGTCATTGGTCATGCACTCCTAAATGTCTGATGTTGAAATATCCGAATAACTAGAAACCATGTTTGTTCCCATATAAGCGCAACTAAATTGTCTCTTCTTAGTCGTAAAATTCCTTTATCAGTTACATGGGTTTATTTTATTTTGGTTATTTTTTATTTGTTTTTACTGAAGGACGGTTGTATAGAGACACAAAGTAGTGTTGAAGATCTCAGCAAGATTCCAGGTAAAACATGGTTATACCAAAATAGCAAATACATTGAGTAATTTATTAAAAAATCTGACCGTGAGAACTTTACCTGATATTTAATCCGTGAATAAATCACTACTTAATTAAAATGATGTGAATTAATTTTGATGCGGTCCTAGGACTAGATCAATATACCAGGTATTGCAGTATTATCATGTGGGCAAAACAAAGTAAAGCCTGGTTCACATTGATCGTAAACATCGGCGATGCGCATTGTCGGTGGTCATTGATGCATAAAATGTTTTGTGCATTTTCTTCTTCGTTGCTCACAGACAATGGATCGTAGAACATCGCCGATCAATGTGAACCAGGCTTTATATGGTTGGCTAATTTACTAATGAATTATTAATGACTTTGAAATGTAATGATCGCTTTTCTTAGATATATACATACTATATTCCTATATATTGTCTTTTTCGTAGAGTCTGGCATGTTTGTATTGAAGAAAGATGATGATCAACAAGTAGCTCTAGTATGTTTTTAAATTGTTGATTTTTTTACTTCAATAATGCCAGGGACCTACATCATGATAAGTAGCACGTTTTGAATTCTTTGATTGTTGGAAATCAAATATAGGCAAGGAAATAAAAGCTCAGGGTATTAAATTTATCGAGTATGGGTTCCACCCGCTATCATCATGCAGCACACGCCACCCTGATAATGATTCCAGCCTGTTGCATAGTGCTGTGCAAACTCCAGTTTTTCATCTCCGGCTCCGGCCGAATTACAGCTCTGAGTTCCGGCTCCGGCCACATCATAAAATATTAAATAAATGTTTTACGATCAGAGAACATTTATTAATATCATTATGAATAACCCTTTTCACGCTTCCTAATTATCAGATAACATAACTCAGGAAACAAAACAGTGAAAACACTTAACCACGCAGAAAATATCTATACGGAAACCAGCCTCGAAAAATCTTTGACACGCGGCATGACGCGAGGCATGACGCTAACACTCTCAGACTCCACAGCGCAATTGTTCGCACGCAAACAAAGTACTCTGTCATTTCGTTATCTACAAGGCATGAATACACAGACTACAGTATGTAGCGCTAAGTCAGATGGCTTCATGAAAGGATGACGTTTGTAAGTTGCGATCGTATTACAGCTTTTCGACGCTGTTCCTGTGGGCTGTGGCAGTTTGAGTCTATGATGAATTCATTAACAGCAATTGGCAGTTTGCAGTAACTAACAATCGTTTGACATTTGTCTCATTTCATATTGTTTTCTTGTCATTTTGCCGGAGCTGGGAAAACGTAACTCCGGCTCCGGGTTCCGGCATACAAAATTCGGCTCCGGCGTCGGAAAAACCCCCGGAGCTCCGGCAGAACTCCGGCGCACAGCACTACTGTTGCACACTGCAAATATACATTCGTGATCTTTGCTAAGACCAGGTAATCACTAAGAAGCATTTCCCTTCTCATCAACCTCGATTCACCTTTGGATTTTCTAAAACATGCTTTATATTTTGGACCATCTCATACAGTTTGTCTTCAACCTCCGAATATTCTTTAACCTTCTGCAACAACTGGATTAATAGAACTTCAGTCTTTAAGGACATGCCCAAAATGTTTTGTTGTCATTGCCTTATTCCGATCTCTTGCTTTTAGCCAACTAAACAAGCTAAAGGAAAAAATAAGAAAAAGAAAACAAAGGTATGTGTTACTGTAAGGCGTAAAAAAATACCTGTGGTTCCGGTTTCATATCGTGAAAAAATTAGGGTCGCTAGGTCGGAAATAACTTTTTTTTATATTTTTTTCATGGTTTTGGCGGGTTTTTTGCTGGTCGATTTTCAGTAGAGTCCCGACATCAATATTAACTAGAGATGCGTATTTCCTATGGACGAATGTAGGCAATTTGGTTCAATAATTAGTGTGACAACAGACGCCATTTTGGCACGCTGTATGAGCAGCCCGCAACCACCTGGAGAAAATAGGGTCGCACGGTCAATCGCGTTGAAACAATAATCGGCAGAAAAAGGGTCGGCAGAAAAAAAATAGGGTCGGTCGGGAACCGGAACCACAGGTATATTTTTTTTACGCCTAATGATGTATAGTAGTGTCATGCAGGAAAATGTAATTTAGTTGCTTTTCTTCATGCTGGTATACGCGACTTTACGTAAACATCGCTGGGAAGCGTTCGGTTACATCATTGAATAATTACTGTATTGCATGTGGAATAATAATTTTTATCTAAATGTTTTTCGTTCTAAATTTTAGAACGTGCAGTCCTTGGATGAGTTTTTGGGTCGTGATAACGAACATTTACGTCTACGTCCATTTCAACATGATGATGAAAATTATGACGAGATTCCTTCACAACCTTTGTATGTATTGCACTGGTATTTTCTAACCCAATTTGGTGTCAAAAACTATAGAATTTTATACAGAGTGTATAAAAAGTCCATCTTTTGTGCTCAATAGTTTTCTGAATACTATAGTTCATATATAGTCTTATTTTAAAGCTTGTTCCATTCTCTCTTGAACAAGGGATTTATGTTTAAAGTGCGTGTAAGTAGGGGTGCACCGGATTTGGAATTTTCAAATCCGGCCGGAACCGGATTTGGACAAAAATTCCGGCCGGAATTCCGGCCGGATTTGCCGGATTTGAGATAAACCGGTAATGGGGACAATTGGGGATAAATTGTGATAATTCAGTATTCAAAATGGCGGTTTATGTTTTTTACTATTTTTAGTTAGTGTCAGTTTAGATTTTTGATTGTGTTTAAACCTTTTTTAATGGTATTCCGGCCGGATTTGAAATCCGGTGCACCCCTACATGTAAGTAATAACGGCATAAAAGAAAATTTATTATATAGAGCGTATCATTTTTTTGACTCCCTTTAATTACGCAATTTTACCATGTTATTTCCTAATCGCGTTCATTAGAGTACTGTTGTTGCATCACAAGAAACAGTAGAAAGAATTATTCACAAAGATTTTAAAAGATATTGTTGTTTTATTAATTCCAAAGTACTCATGAATCATTTCCAAGAATAATCATAGAGCAATCTTACGTCTATCTTCGACACCATGCAGCGGCATCTAATCGCGCCGAAGTGTAAAATTGAATTAGCAAATTGGTGCGTGCAAGCTTAAACCACGGTGAAACCGGGTCCGTAATCCATGTAAAGTTTATAAAATAACTTGAACTATTCAATATAAACGAAGCAGGTTTTGTTTAGTTTCTTTGTTTTATATTCAGTAATTTATTAAAAAATAGTTCGATCTCGAGACTTTTTAAGATTAATTTCAATAGATTATTTGGGTCGAGTCATGCATATTAAATTGGCGTTTTCCAGAAATATCGTCGTGATTATACCCGCTTGGTATCCAGATGTATCCTTCAGTTTCTCTCTTATCTATAAATAGAATAATGGGATGATATACTACTTAAATTGGATCCTTGTTTTCTTATAATAATGCTTGCATTTCTTCTAGTACCCGTCAGCCACCTGAAGGATGGATGTCAGATCCTTTCTCTATTCCTGTTCACTTACAGAACGAAGCTCGAGAAATTGAAAGTTCTTTGGCTACGTTCTCTCATAATAACATGTACCCTAGTAATGATCCGTGGAAAAAGGATTCCATTCGGGAGTATGTTTACTCGTAAGTATATGACACTTGAATATATATTTCTATACGCGGTATAATAATCTTTTACTTTATCTCATTATTTTGTTTCGTTAAAAAAATACTGTGCATTCTGCAGGATGTGATTTTGCAAGTTACGATTTTGAAGGTTACGATTTTGAAGGTTGCGATTAGGTTTATCATTATTGTTGAGTTCAGGATTATATGGGTAGGATTAGAAAAAGGGTTGGATCGATACAATTTGGCCCGCTAGGACTGTCGGTCGCAGGCACATTTCCTAAAATATTTAGAAACAGAAGATACAACAGAATATAATCTGTTTTGATGTGTTAGTCGATTAAAACCTTTGTTAATTGGTGCACTTGTGAGTACTACTTCTATAGATTTCATAATTTTTCGTGAAAATGTGGACGTATCCAGCTTCAATCTATTCTAATCTCTATAATCTAAATTTCTAAAACCATGGATGGAAAGTTAAAAGAAAAATCCAAACTTTTTTCATTATTGTTGATTGTAGTTAATTTAATTGGAGAAAATGGATGAAATCATAACGGACTGAACCGAGTCGGCCAACTATATTATTCATGGACCATCTTGATTTCCCGTGTTCCATATACAGACATTTTGCAGGCACATTTTCAAATATTTTTGGGGTTCCAGGCACAAAAAATTGTGGACCATTGGAATATGTTTGGGTTTAGGATTAAATTAAGTCACGGTTATAAATAACATGTGGCCTAGTCAGTTCCCAAACTGCAAAATCATAATCCGTGAAGAAACATGCAGTCCTGTTATTTAAGAAATAGAAAACATTTTCCGTGTTTCTATATGGAGTTATAAAAACACGCGTGGAAGTTTGGGAGAAACGAGTTCGTGTTTTTCCCAAACTTCCACAAGTGTTTCTATAAACTCTATAGGAACACGGAAAAATTGAAGGGCGAAGGGAATTTTTTCGTCTTCCCAGCATGCATCACAACAGATTTTTTTCAGCCACTTATCTATATATTAAACTGATGTGTCTATATATACACTGATCTTAGTAAGGGCCTGCGGAGGAGGCAGGTTTTAAATAGTTAGTAAACGTTTAAACATGATTAAAAACGATAGTAAAGTGATTAAAAACGTCGCGAGGAAATATCTTTTTTAAAAGACAAAATAAAATTAAAATATCTTACCTTGGTAAACAGTCAAACAGATACAATGTATGCTGTATTATACGTCGTGCTTTGTGCTTTAGGTCTTTGCTTTCTACGTTAGCAAAGCGTTGCCTTTTTGTGACGGTTCGGCGGCGTTTTTGGACGTTTTCCAACTTTTTTTCAATATTAAATATTGTTTGTATTTTGTCTTTTAAACTCCCGCCCAATCCACGCAACCCGCGTGAAAATTCCCCGTGTTTCTATCGAGTTATAGAAACACGTTTTTTTTTAGCTTTTGACCAATCAGCGCCCGTGTTTCTAGAAGGCTATTTTATAAATGTAAATTTCATTTCTCTCACCATATTATCTCATTTGACCTATTATAGAGCTTTTATCAACTTACTTAAAGCGGAAGGTTCGTTACATGTTATGAGCGAACCAATGAGGAAATTACTGAACATTATGCCTGAGGAAGCGCGAATACTTGTACAAAAAGAAGGAGGTCTGCGTGATTTTCTTGCAATATCCAGCCTTTTTACTATTGAAGAGGATATCGTTACAAACTTTGAGGATAAACTTATCACTGACTTATCTAAACCTTACAAGAAACCTCAGGATCCACCGGTTATTACTCCGAAAGAAAATGGGGCGATAGAGAAAAATGGGACTTTAGAGAAAATACCAGATAGTTTTAGTTCTAATACTGCTACCGTACAATTTGGACCTGTAGGATCTCTTCTGGCAAATGTTGGTGATACTCTACCACAGAACAAATCTCTGGCAAATGTTGGTGATACTCTACAATTGAACAATAACTCAAAAATACATTTCCCTTTGCCTAATTTTACTGGAGCACCGAACCTGGAAAACCTGGGTAATTACGGCAGTACGCACAAAGAGAATGTAAATAGCAGCGCAATGACTGATACATGGTCTGCACAGGGAAGTAGTTTAAATAAATGGACCTGCAATGTCAAGGAGTTTGTACCATTGCAGAAATATGTAAATATTGTAAATACAGCCGAAATATCAAACAAGAATACTGTGTCAGTAGCCACAGGAGGTAATGAACTTGGAGAAATAGAAGTCAAGAGTACGAAGGATATGAACACAAAAACTGCTAGAGAAATAGCAGACAGTAGCACAAATGATTTAGATAAAGAAATTCATGAAAATATTAACAAGATCTTGAGTGATGATAGTCCCGACGATGTAGAGGATTTAGTGAATGAATCCACTGACAATGGAACTAAAACTATCGAGAACACTAGTGGTGTAATGGAAGTCAAGGAGGATGATTCTGATGTAAAAAGCTCTGTGGAGAAGATATTCAGTCAGCCGAGCAATAATCTCGCGCTCATTGACGAATCTGTTTTGAAGAAGGAATCGGAAGAGCCGGTTAACATTAAAATTACCAACAGCGAACCTGCAGCTTCAGCCTTGTCCGATCAAGACGTAACTATTAGCCAGAATAAAAATGATAAAAAGACAAATGAACAAAATGAACCTATCCTAAATACTGTACCAAATAGTGCTACTAAAGATACCGCTGTATTTGTGGAACCAAAACTGACTAAAGAAAAAGGTGTACAGTCAAAACCGAGTACTAAAACCAAAATAATCATGACAGAAGCAATGAACGAACCGTACAAAGCCGAGTACGAGAAATTATTACGATCTTGTCAAGGATGGCAGAGTAAATATCAGGAATTACTGGATAAGAATATACAAATGGAGAGGAAGTATGGATTGGACGTAGTTAACTTGGAAAAGAAACTAAAGGATTGTGGAAATAAGATGGAGGTTAGTTTTTCCCTTTTATGTAACATGCATGCATTTAGTTGAATTATCAGCACAACCTAAAATACTGAGTGGTAAAAATAATATGAAAAATAACATATAATTTGGCGAGCCAAAAGAGCGTTCATATCTATACAAATTAAATTTTCATATCTATATGTATCAAAAACGACAACTCTTTGTCAAAATTTGTTCAATGTATACTGTACGCAGATAAAACCATAAAACTGGTTATAGAAGAAAGTATTTGCTCGTGCTGAGATAATTGGATAAATGTTTCGCAATATTCACTTGATCAAATACCAGACAAAGAATACCAAAAATTGCAAATATTGAAGTACTCTATAGTTATAGCAGTCAGTTTTGCTATTAACAAATTGCCCTTTTTACCCTCGTTGCTAATTATTCGCCAATGTTAAAAGTGTGTATATACATGTGTGTCGTAAACCACTTGAGTACCGGCGCTATAGGAAGGCCTTTAGATCTCTTTATTTTCTCAGAATTGCCGCAATTACGTCTCAAGACCCTTCAAGGGATAGCATTAAATTGTGGGCCCAATTAAAGTTGAAAACAAAAGGGTTTGAATATGTGGGGAACCTAAATATGTCCAGAAATATCCGGCCATTGATAAAAAGTTAATAAATAACTGAATAACGAATGATTTGTGTGATAGGAATTAAGCAAGCAATGTCAGCAGATTCAGAAACATCGTGATCATGACCTGCAAGCTATACATCAGGAAAAACGTGAAAAGAATGAGCAAATCAAGAAACTACAAGAACAACTCAGCGCCATGTCCAAATCTGAAGAAAAGTAATTATTTACGATGTTCACCATTTATGCATGCATGATGTCAGTCAACTGCAGCAACATCCTTGTCCCCAGGGTCTTCTCCGCCACCTTTGGTGCGAGTTTCAGAGGTGTAGCGGGAAAAGGACTCTTGGTGCGAGATTGCTGCAATAAACTGCAGCTTAAAAATCCCGTAGCAACCTTTCCCTCTGCGGACTCTCACACTGACTAGATGTTGTAGAATATTCCAGCGTTAGATAATAAAATACATATTTCACGTTATTATGTTTCATTCTAGGCAAATACAAGCATTGAAAGCAGAGATTTCTGCACTAGAATGCCAACATCAAAAAGAAAAGTATGTAGTTTGTAGTTGTTGTTTTTTATCCAAAAGACTATATACATGTACGTATATGACTTATTTAAGGTTGCTGGTGCACTGTTTTTTAAGTGCATGTGCATTTTATTACCTGGACATCGACCTGGACATTGTGCGATTTTGATTCGATTCACGCAGCATGCAGTTTTCTGATTCTAACTTCGCCTCAGCAATAAGTTAGTAAACTTTCATCCAGTTTGACTCCGCAGTCTTCGGTTTCCTTTACTCAACCTGGCTAAGGAGAACAGTTTAGCCTGAATTGTTCGGTATATAAGTATAGGTAATCATGCGATGGCGAGTACGATTAGGGATTAATAGTATACGAGTGATGTTTGGAAATTTTGCCAAAATTGGACGAGCCACCGGGGCGAGTGTGAATTTTATATACATTTATTAGACCTAACCACTTTATGTACAGGAATTGCTATACAGGACAGAACGCACACGTACTCCGAGGAGAACTTAAATTAAAAATACCTAAGGTCAGACAGAACCACCAAATATTGTCTGAACTCTCTTACTCTGAAATGTTGCTCTCTTACTCTGAAATGTTGCTCTCTTACTCTGAACTCATGCACTGAAATGTTGGAATGAATTATTAGACAATGAAAGAACAGCTAAAAACTTAAATGTTTTTAGAACCGCTATCCGCAAAAGGTCATTTGTAAACATCTATAATTCTACTAATTTTACTAATACCTTTTAGTAATTGTATATAATTTCGAGATATGTTTATATATAGCCATATGTATAACAGTATTTAACAATTATTCGTCGAAGGCGAGGTAATTATCGGGGAATATTCGCCGAGACGAAATCGAGGTGAATGTTCCCCGATAATCACCGATCCTGAGGCGAATAATTGTTTTAGTATTTTTGTGTTTTTTTGGGACTGAATTTATTTTTTCGCTTATTTCTTTATCAGTATAACTTCCACAAAACGGCTAGCCGCCATTTTGAAAATTTCGGTTTGTTATATTCACCTTAATACGTCAAATTTGACCAATCAACTTGTAGGATTTGTTATGTTAACTTGTGCAAAAATACTAAAACTAATTATTAGGAGATACCATAGCTTTTTTTTGCTAAATCCGAATTCAAAGTTTCTATCTGACGAGGAGCTGCAGTTATACGAAAAATGCAGCTATGCTCTTTGTTCGGTCTAATAAGTGTATAAAATTGACACTATATAAATTGTTGAATCCTATCACACACGATCACACCGCTCAGTAACGATGGGTATTTTACATTTAGACAACAGTCGATATCAGAAAAAGAAAGTGCTGAGAAACTGAGGTTGTACTCTCAGCAACAAGCAAAGCGTGCCAGCAATGCTGAAGTGAGTATAATAATTGTAAATATGTAGAATCTTTTAGTTCATTTTACTCGTTAAACTAACTTATTGGCTTGATGTACTAGAGACGAATCGGCCCTCGTGACCATTACCGTCTGATAGATCATCCATGAACTCTCCAAATGAACTAAATAGAATAGCGCGATCAGTATATAACAAGGGTTCTTGCAACAAATCGTACCATATATTTCCTTTATATTTCGCCTGCAGTCTTGTTTATCCATCAAGACGCACACTTTCGTCTGTGTAGATATTCTAAGGATGATTCTCCACTGATGATCCTTCAAAACGAACTATTGTTGTTTGCCCAACTACATTCACACGAGACTGGACGATTTCGAACATAAGTAAAATTCTCCATTTAAAACTCCATTTATTCCCACGGGAATTCGTGCGATGAGTTGTGCTCGACTTCCTCAGTTTCATATACAGCTAATTCAAAAAAGGCTGTCCTTCAAAAATCTGAAACCTTAAACTCTAGGCGCACAAAGAGTGATGGGTAACTTCTTTTTAAGGCTTTTGACTGTCTTGCCATAGTTGCAATGCAAAATCCGCATGTTTTAAGCCTTAAATAAGAAGTTACCCATCACACCTTGCGCGCTTAGAATTTAAGGTTTGACTTTTGAAGGACAACCTTTTTTGAAACAGCTGTATGTGTCCCAAATGCCGGAAAACACAAGGCAAATCGTGCATACTTGAGAACGGTCCCGAATGAGTAGTGGCGAGACTAGCTCGCCACTGGGAATGAGCCTAAAGCCTGGTTTAAAAATAGAGTCACGATCTTTTTCAGCGGCCAGTTTACTGTATAATAGTTTAGACCTGTAAACCACATATAAATCATAAGTATTCTCTAGTTATAATCACTCCGCGTATTTTCAGTTCTAAAATGTTGTATTTCGGCTGATGGTCTTGACTCAATCTTTACGACGGTTACGACCATATGGAAACCAGGCTTAAGCAGGCTTAAGCGACAAGGTGTAAAATGTTAATAAATGCACTGTTGGTATTGTAGCAGTATAGTTAAACGAGACGAAAGTCAAGTCGCGTTAGTTTATCATTTTAGTTTCATCGTCTTTTTAGTTTCGTCATCTTTTTGTTTCAAGTAGCTTTAATTTGAAATGATTTGTTTTTCTCCAGGTTCAGCTTATGGAGCTTCAACGTGATGTTAATTTCACTTTCTTCACAAGAGCACTGCAAGAAGCAGACCTCACTTTACATAACATTAATCAAATACTAACGGTCAAGTAAGTCTACGAATTTTTGAGAATTTTGACATATTAGGGCCATTTATACGGAATAAAATAAGTCGCGACTTACATAAGACGCGTCTTATATAAGCGGAATTATCGTATAAATGGTTCTTTACGGCTCTAGTCTTATTTACTTGCTAAAGCTATGTTGTTTTGGTTGTTTTTATTTTAATATGCAAGGCTAATAATTTTACGTTGTTTCAAGTTTTAGTTTTGGGCATGTGTAGTTAGACTTTTTATCCAAAATGATTTATTTAAGACGCGACTTAAATAAGAACAACTAAAAATCCTGTTCTTATTTAAGTCGTGTCTTATCCAAGACGCGTCTTACATAAGAATTTTGTACCTTTTATACGACAAACTTGCGTCTTATTTAAGTCGCGTCTTATGTAAGTCGCGACTTATTTTGTCTGGTATAAATGGCCCTATTATCTAACACGCAGATACAGCTAATTCAATGGGCCAATTGCGGAATTGCTAAGCATCATGGTAGTTTAGCAACCTCGTACCCAAGACTTGGGTAGTTTAGTCACACAGCAGAATTTTTCAACATGGCGCTTATACTTTTCGAATGAGTGAAGGTGCTAAACACATGAGAATTGCAAGAAAACATTCATCATTTTCGCTTTGATTAAAGTTTTTACTAAATCTGTACGGCTTGTTTCATATTTCTACTGCGTCTTGGGCTTCTACGAGCGAGTGTGGTTGAAATATTTAACATGGCGTACAAAGTCTCTGAAGCGGGGAAGGATTTCGATTCGTAGTAGTCAGGAACAAATTTTTGAATATTTCACAACATGAAGGTGAGTACTGCATTAAATTATTTTAGAGGTAAGGAACACGTTGTAACCTATTATTTGCCTAAAAATTTTAACGATCGGTTTAATTCTAGCGACTCGAGAGATAAAAATGTTTGCACACTTGACCGTCCCAAAACAACAGATGTTTGAGCAAACGTTCGTTTCACAACCACAAAACATTGAGGTTGTTTGGCGCGAAAAATCAAAACAGCTACTGTTTGAAATACCGAGCTTTCACATTTCAAAGGTTTTCAAAGATGTAAAAAGTACTTTTAAGTACTATTCACTGCTGTTCAAGTGTCTTATTGGAGCTTTTAACTACAACATATTTACGCGAGTCAAATTATATAAAGCAACCTCGCTTGTTTCGAGTATATTTTGGAAAGTTTCGAGCCGTTTGGTTTGCTGTTTGTTTGGATAGATATGACAAGTGACACTGAAAAAGTGCCTAAAGGTAAAATGTACAGGGGAACGACCTGTTGTGTGACGACAGTGTTAAAAATTCTGAATTATCCTTCCATAAATGTCCTGTGAGAAATATGGCTGAATTTATTGAGAATACAAAGTGAACCTTTTATAAAAAGCCACAAAGTGTGCACTTACACTCAGAAATCTTTCAGTGCATTGCCAACTGTCGTTAAAATATCATGTAGACAAATTGTAAACAGTAGCCAAGGCAGGGAACATATATTATTATAGATCGACAGCTAGTGAGACTGAACTACCCAGTCTGAACAACAAACGACTGGCATTGATACACAAGAGTCAACCAATGAAAATATTAAAAACTGAACATGCAGCTTTACAAAGAAAATATTATGAGTTATCATCTAAATACGAACATTGTGTACTGCATGCAAATAGAACATGTACTTGCCAGTGACACAAATTTTAAATTCTATACAGGTTTTCAAAATTATGCAACATTTAAAGTTTTCTTTGACTTTCTGCAACCAGCATGTAGAATACTCGGCAGAATAAAAAAGCTGGGGCGAAAAAGATCAATGTCGCCTACGCTGTGGTCTTATGGGAATTGATATATTGCTCACCGAATTGGCATTTCACACTTTTTACTGTTACTCAAGTCGTTTTATCCTTAATTACTTTTACTCGAGTACAGATTCAAAGTAATTTAGGAACCACTGAGTTTAATAATTCAAGTTGGATATAGTTCAAAATTTGAAATAGCAGGGCAGCTACATGTTTACAGCAACTACATGTACAAGTGCAACTTGCACAAGATATTTAACCAGTGTCCTAGGTGAACATAGATTCCATAGTGTGCCTTTTTCATGGAGGCATGCACAACACTTTTAAACAGGAAAAAGCTTTCTGTGCCTTTCAAAACATTAGCCTTGACTACAATCTGCATGGGTAACCATTTTATCTTTGAACAGTTGATATATTTATGCTTGTGAGCATTTGCATGGTCCAATTTGACTTGAGTAGTCAGTTATCAAATGTTCCTTCAATAATGCATGCATGGGTAAATACCATATTCCTTACTCCATATTTACTAACGGCAAACCAAACGGCTCGAGACTTTCCGAAATATACTCGAAACAAGCGAGGTTGCTTTATATAATTTGACTCGCGTAACTATGTTGTGGTTAAAAACTCCAATAAGACACTTGAACAGCAGTGAATAGTACTTAAAAGTACTTTATAAATCTTTGAAAACCTTTGAAATGTGAAAGCTCAGTATTTCAAACAGCAACTGTTTTTATTTTTCGCGTCAAACAACCTCGATGTTTTGTGGTTGTGAAACGAACGTTTACTCAAACATCTCTTGTTTTGGGACGGTCAAGTGTGCAAACATTTTTGTCTCTCGAGTCGCTAGAATTAAACCAATCGTTAAATTTTTTAGGCAAATAATAGGTTACAACGTGTTCCTTACCTCTAAAATAATTTGATGCAGTCCTCACCTTCATGTTGTGAAATATTCAAAAATGTGTTCCTGACTACTACGAATCGAAATCCTCCCCCGCTTCAGTGACTTTGTACGCCATGACGCCCATGTTGAATATTTCAACCACACTCGTTCGTAGAAGCCCAAGACGAAGTAGAAATATGAAACAAGTCGTACAGATTTAGTAAAAACGTTAATCAAAGCGAAAATGATGAAAGTTTCCTTGCAATTCTCATGTGTTTAGCACCTTCCCTCGTTCGAAAAGTATAAGCGTCATGTTGAAAAATTCTGCTGTGTAACTACCATGATGCTTAGCAATTCCGCAATTGGCCCATTAAGGTTGTCCTCTCAAAGTCAAAACCCTCTGTCTCTAAGCGCGAAAAGCACGATGGATTTGCATACAATCAGTGTAATTTATACTTCCGACACTCCGTAGTTACGGTTGCTACGTCCCACAAGCTGTTTTGCTTTTGCGTAAAAACTCGATTTATAATTTACGAATTCCCGTGATTTTCACCCATTTCGGATTTTATTCGTCTGTCTAACCCAATTCAGTGGGAAACCCGGCAGAATACATGGAATTTTATAACTTTTTAACGTTGAAGAATGTTGTTTGTGAATTCACTTCACGAATTAGCATAAATATTAGGCATATCTTAATTAGCAAAATATAACCACTAGATCGTGCTAGCATGAACAAGGGCAGATTTTGTGCTCGACCAATCAACGCATTTTCGCTCTCAGCCAATCATAATGCAAGGAACGCGAAATTTACATTAAGGCGAACTAGAAAATATTGCCGTGAGATTCAATGCTTCCGTGAGATTCAATTTTAACTTTTTTAATTTAAAACCAAAAGATTATGATAAAGCACATTAAAATCTAAAACTTTGCCGTGGGCATTTTTAAATTTCGACCTAGAACGGAAAATATCCATGTTTGAAATTTTTCCTTGTGTCGCGTATACAAATTTGAGTAATCTGATTAATTTGACTGCAATAAAACTAAAATTGCTATATTTTCTCTGCTTTTAAATTTTTGTTGTAAAAAAAATTGATTTGATCAACGTTTTATATCAAAACCTGGACGATAACGCGTTTATAGCGCTTGATTTAAAAAAAATATAGTCGCACGCTCGCGATCATACGGGAAATCAATACAAAAATATTGTCCGACCGATTTTGCAGACAATCAGAATCTCTAAACGCGTTATCTTCTAGGTTATGAAATAATACATTGACCATGCACAATGATTCTCAACAACAGCGAAAAAGAGTTTTCCAACAAAAACGTAAAGCAGAGAAAATATGGCAATTTTTAGTTTTATTGCAGTCAAATTATAGATTACTCAAATTTGTATACGCGACATAGAGAAAAATTTCAAACACGGATATTTTCCGTTCTAGGTCGAAATTTAAAAATGCCCACGGCAAAGTTTTAGATTTTAATGTGCTGCATCATAATCTTTTGGTTTTAAATTTAAAAAGTTAAAATTGAATCTCACGGAAGCCCGAGAAGACGGCAATATTTTCTAGCTTGCCTTGGTGTAAATTTCTCGTTTCCTGCATTATGATTGGCTGAGAGCGAAAATGTAAGCAAATGCGCTGATTGGTCGAGCACGAAATCTGCCCTTGTTTGCTAGCATGCATACATGAACAATCTCGTAATAATAATAAACACGCCCATTGTGCACTTCGCGCTCAGATGTCGACTGGTCGAAGGTTTTGACCTTCAGAGACAACCTTAATCGTATTAGCTGTGTATTCTATCACTGACAGTGACGTCCTCTTTCACTTTCTTTTGTCACATTAAGAAACCTGTTTATATGGTTATTTTTGTCTACTTACTCTGTGTGTTTAAGGACTGAAATTTGGAGCAGAAACACTGTAATTTTTAACAATGTTTAAATCTCTAGCTGTCGCGTTCTCAGCGTTTATGTACTAAAGCGTTATTGTCCTGTTATGCTCATTAGCTCGACACCTCAACTACAAGAACTTGGTCAAAACTGGCGAAGATATATTGCAGAATGTAAACTTCAATTTGGCCGCAATAAGGTTTGGCTAGAATTATGTGTGATGTGTAATAATGTACGCGTTTTGTCATTTATTAGAAATTGGGCACAGTGCGCGGCCGGGCTGCGGTGGGTACAAATTTGGCGCTTCGGTGGCGCAATTGTCAAAGCAAGCGCGGCCTCATGACACTTAATATACGCATGATGGAAACGCTGTACCGAAAGTCGTGGGTTTTCCCCAGGTACTCCGGTTTCCTCCCACAGGAAGGTTGACAGGGTGGATTGTCATTAGCCCCCCCCCCCCCTATCATTAACCCCCTGTCATTAGCCTCCTGTCATTAGCCTCCTGTCATTAACCCGCCATCATTAGCCTCCTGTCATTAGCCCCCTGTCATTAGCCTCCTATCATCAGCCTCCTGTCATCAGCCTCCTGTGATGAGTCCCCTGTGATTAGTCCCCGATCATAAG
>CACRXK020000238.1:0-16033 GCA_902702795.2 Paramuricea clavata | reverse complement strand
ATTAGCCCCCTGTCAATAGCCCCCTGTCATCAGCTCTTTCCACTGTAGCTGTGCTCCATGAGCAGACACGAGTCCTAAAGTGGCTGCCAGAAGCGCTCTGAGAAAGCCTTCAATTCGATCAGGTTGAGCTGCGACCTTCGCAATAGGCAATTCCAGCTTTTAGTTTATGCGTGCAGGGGACGAAGGGAAGTAAGGTATCACATAGCTGATTATGCTGAGAAAATAGAAATGGTGGCCGTGTAAACACCGGGTGATAGCTTATACTTGTAAATAGTGAAATATTTCGTTTGTTTCGGTAGTTTTTATTGAAATTTTTCAGCAAATCAGCAATATGATACCTTACTTCCCATCATCCCCTGCAGGCATAAACTAAAAGCTGGAATTGCCTATTAGCTGCAAGTAAGGATGACACAGCACGCCCTCACTTACACCATTCCAATTCTGCATAAATAATTTAGGCAACTCCCTTATCCTTTTATTTTCTCTTGAAAACGTCATTATATAATTGCCTTCATTGCTGTATAATCCAGGATTGAGTTATCTTTAGCTTGTTTCAAACAGTATTTTTGTGTTAGTTAGGTAGCAGATAGCTCAGTCACACAGCAAAAAATCACTTTCTTATTTTAAGGAAAAAAAAACTTATTTTAAGAAATTTTTCTTAAAATAAGTCCAAATTTTCTTGGGAGACTGGTAAGAAAATTTTCTTACTAATTTTCTTAAGAATTTTTTTCTTAAGAAAATCATGAGATTTTTCTTAAAATAAGAATACCAATTTCTTATTTTAAGAATATTTTTTCCTTTAAAATTTCTTATTTTAAGAAAATTTTCTTAAAATAAGTCCAAATTTTCTTGGGAGACTGGTAAGAAAATTTTCTTACTAATTTTCTTAAGAATTTTTTTCTTAAGAAAATCTTAAGAAAATCATGAGATATTTCTTAAAATGAGAAAACTCAATTTCTTATTTTATAAATATTTTCTCTTTAAAATTTCTTAGTTTAAGGAAGAGGTATATTTTTATTTTATAAGGACCAACAAGTTATAGTAATGATATTGATTATAGACTGGAAGCAATTATAAAGAATACATGGCACCTTGCATGCAATAGTTTATACTGTATATAAATATATATATGATATTCATCATCTAGTAATATATACCACATGATATTCATACAGAAAAATATATACCACATGATATTCATCATACAGTACATACTGCATTAGTACCAGCTTATTGCATATCAACTTTGAAACTCTGGTAGCTTGTCATCGTCGACTTAAACAAATTGGCAATTTCTTGTGGCACATTTGTGTCTTAAAAATCTAATGCTGAAAAACATTCAAACCAATTTCCTGCATCTGCGAATAATCAAAATCCAGAAGGTAGAAACTGGCAAGAAGTGCAAGTACTGCCTCATTCAAATTGGACATCTCCATGACATGTCATATGTATTCGAGTTTTAAACACTGAAGACGTTCACAATCACATTATTTGTATGAAGGTAAATTTGTGTGCGATGACTGATGAGGATATAAAGTGACTGGTCAACAGGGATTTTTAGCCAGTCATTGACTGTTGACTGGCCGTTATCTTGAGCCCGGGATGCATGCGACAATGACAAGTTACCTAGCTGCTGGTCTACACTATTTAATATACTGTATCAAACAATTAAATAAATTAATGGAGAGAGTATAGACAGTACATATACACATGCCAATGTTCTACTCTAAATCAGCCTTGAATTTTCGGAAACTTGTTAGTGCTGACTGAAATGAATCGGCAACCTCTTGAGGAACATTAATGTCTTGAAATACATAATGCTCATGGAGAACAATTAATCCAATCTCCGGAAAGTGTGGATAATCAAAAACTAAAAGATAAAAACTTGCCAGCACTGCAGTGCTTCATTCAGCTCTGTTACGTCCACTTCGGCCAGAATTCTCTTTCCAACGATAACACTGTAGGTACAGTAACATTTCGTCTTTTCCACCAAGAGGACAGGTACATTGCCAGAACGTTTGGAGCACCAAACTTCATGGTGTTCGTTGTCCTAACAAAGAATTACATGGATGTACAGTATGCATGATATATGATTAATTACATAGTCATTTAAATATAAAGTAAAAATAAAATAGACTTTCACATTGGCTGTGTGAACATAACAGACTTAAGACCCTCCTCCGCTCATGGCAAAAACCAACTCGCAAGCTAACTACAAGACATTATCCAATCACAATGCTCAACAGTTTACTTCAATAAGATGGAAGCACTCACAGCAGGCTGGTCACTTGGTTTTGCAATGAGTGGAAAAGAGCTTTTAAATTGAAGATGTGAACATCAAGACAAGGTCAATTACTGCATGGTGGACAGATCTGGAAGCTAAATAAACTGCAATATTTTCACACCATCACACATCCTGAACAGGGCCGTACACAGCGGGTGGGGGGGGGGGTGGTAGTGGCGCAACTGCCCCCGAAGAAAACTATATTTACGAATTTTTAGAATGTCATTATTAATTATTCTTTGGATA
Source organism: Paramuricea clavata (assembly GCA_902702795.2). Taxonomy (NCBI): domain Eukaryota; kingdom Metazoa; phylum Cnidaria; class Anthozoa; order Malacalcyonacea; family Plexauridae; genus Paramuricea; species Paramuricea clavata. The sequence continues at coordinate 13,503 of CACRXK020000238.1, read as the reverse complement.
TTTGGGACTTTTTTCGGCATATAGGCCTTACTGCCCCCTTGCATATGGCCCTGATCCTGAATCTAAATCTGTCTAATGTTGCCAAAGTTCACTCAGTATATAATTATGCTAATTAACCTATGCCTAAAACTTTCTATAACCCAGAAAAATGACATGGATGCAATAAATCTGTAAAGGTGAATTTACCAATTTATTTTCATAATTACAAACCTTTAGTGCTTGGACTTCTTTCCAGAGCTGAGTATTCCATGCAAATTTTGAAAATTATGTATGATCTTAGAATCTATAAAAAATCAACATGTATTCAATTCAAAGCAAAACAGGAATGGATAAACTTGGCTGAATTAGCCCAGATATTATTTCTATCCCCTCAGTTGGAAATAAGTAGGCATAAGAAATAAGCATAAGTTAACTTCCTTTTTCTTGCCAATAATGCAGGGGGAATTTCTTGTTAGTTTGTGGGATAGCCTGTCCTGTGTGTTGCAATTCACACAAACTAGCCAGCTAGATTGCCGGATGGTTGAGGCCTGTAAATACAAAGGCGAGTGAGTTAGCCATGCAAGCAAGGCAAGTTACTGTTTGTATGGGATTGGCTTATATAGCATTTGCTAAGCAAATTCCATATAAACAGAAACTTAGCATAAATTTGTGCAAAACACAAAGTCGCTTAAAAGATTTCAAAAACATTACATAGCCTACAAAATATAATGATAATACAAGAATTAATGGCAAGAAATTCAGGAAAGCTGATATCTAATCATTCATATTTATTTGTAAGCTATTATTTTAAATGCAAGACAAATTTCTACCTTTCCCGAGTAAAGTGTTTACATGGATGGTAAAATAAGTCATTTCACCTGGTCAAGATTTTGTGTCTTTCTGCCAGAACTTGCCAAGGTGAGTTGCCAGGTTGTATCATATAAACTCACCTTGCCGGGTAACTTGCCTCCATTTAAACAGGCCGCTTATATAGACATTCTCATATGAACAACCCCTATAAACATGATTTTTTTGTGTTGGTCTTGTGTACTCAGGTGAATATGATATTTGTGATGTTACTCTGAGTGAGTATCCACACCGGACAAGCTTGAAAAATATGCCTGGCCACATGGGAATCGAACCTGCGACCTTTGGAATACTAGCCCAATTCTCTGCAAACTGAGCTACGCGGTCAGGTCGGGTAATCTAATAATCATGATTTTTTTGCAGAGTATTGGGCTAGTATTCGAAAGGTCGTAGGTTCGATTCCCACTGCAGCCAGGCATATTTTTCAAGCTTGCCGAGTGTGGATACACACTCAGAGTAACATCACAAATACCGGTATCATATTCCTCTGAGTACACAACATCAACACACAAAAAAATCATGATTATTAGATTACATTGATGTCGAAGGAAGTAGAGTCAGTTCCGAAATATCACATACTCGAACCAATCTGACCGCGTAGCTCAGTTGGCAGAGCATTGGACTAGTATTCCAAAGGTTGTAGGTTCCATTCCCACCCTTGCCAGGCATATTTTTTAAGCTTGCCCAGTGTGGATACACACTCAGAGTAACATCATAAATATCAACCCCTATAAATTTTAATGTAAAATTATAAGTTTGATACCGGCAATTAAACACTATGAACTATCGAGTTTATACTTGAATCAGCATATATCAATGGTCGACACGAAATCAGATTTAATTAAACAGGAATACTGCACACTATTTGGTGTCGTTTTACATATAATTTTTGAATACATGTGCATATACATACAGCATGCTAGAATATCGTCTTGAATATATGCACGTTCAAACCGCATGGTGTTTGTATAATTGAGATTTTAGCATTAACTGACAATAATCGGTATTTATTACCCGGCCATTTTTGTGTTTTGTTGAGAAAATATGTACGAGCAATGAGAATTGCCGAGTCGAGACTTGAGATGTATAACCAACGACGGGAAATCGACTGGTTGTTGCAAAACACTGGTCTTTCTAATACACAAAATATGAACAAAAAACATTACCTTGCCGTATCTGACCATATTCAATGCCTTCAGAAGTAATTTGGCCAAGTAAAGATGCGTTTAGATGTCCAAAATTAACATTTTTAACGACCATAATTTACACTATAAGCTCTTTGTTCCAAAGTCAAACCGCCGAAGGATCAAAGTTCAAATTGCTGCGTCTTTTCGCCGGCGCTCCTTCGCCCAGCGGCTACGCTCGTGTTCCAAGATCCGCCATGTAAAGTGTAGTGAAATGTATCTCACTAAAGCCTCTGCTGTGCCTCTGCGGAGGCGAGACCCAGAGTCCTCTAAGCTCTGGCTTATTATGGCAATTATTATGGTTTTACCTTTTATGAAAATGCTGAGATCCATGTGATTGCGATTCATACTACAATATGGAGTCTGAATAACAACAGAAACACCTGATCGGTTGAAATTATTGTGTGTATAAAAAATTATATAGAAACTATAACGATTAAAAATCGTTATATGCATGTGCATGCATGGTGCAATTTGTACTTAATTCAAGAATATTGCAAAAACAACTTCCTTATTTTGAGAAAGATAATCTGCATTGAGGAAATTAATCATTCCATCAATCAAGGAACGGTTAATTAATGTATATATTTTCAAGAGAAAACGTCTTATGAGTTATGTTGAAAAACGAGGTTCGTTTTAATAAAGCATGCATGCAGTTAGAGGAAATAACTTATCATTTTAAGAAAACAGTTATATGTGGAATCATGAATAATAAAATAAATATAGTTGTTTTACAATCCATGGTGGAATTAACTATATAAATACGAAGTATTTTTCTTCAGAAATAACTTTCTTATTTTAAGAAAACGGAATCTTAAATCAAGAAATATTTTTTTAAGAAATAATTTTCTCATTTTAAGAGAACAGTTATCTTAAATCAAGAAATAATTTTTCTTGAGAAATAATTTTCTCATTTTAGGAAAACAGTTTTCTTAAATTAAGAATAATTTTTTTCTTAAGAAATGATTTTCTCATTTTGAGAAAACATTTTCTTAAATTAAGAAAAGAAGTTTTCTTAAGAAATAAGTTTCTCATTTTAAGAAAATATTTTCTTAAATTAAGAAAATAATTTTTCTTAAGAAATTGATTTTTTGCTGTGCAGTAGAGCATTTATCTGGAGATCAAGAGGTCCCAGTTTCGATTCCTCGCCCCGCCAACTCGGCATATGAGTAGTAACATGGTTTCAGGTAAAACTGGACTCTGCGGTAAGTTAGTGGGAGCTGCAGCGCTCATGCGGCGCTCCGTCTCTGCAAAACACCCTGCATCTATAGGCGCTAGCGAAAAGCTAAGGGGATAGACTCCCTCGCTGCACGGCTGATATCGACAATAGGCATCTTCGACCAACTTACTTAATTCTACTTAGTTGCATGCATAAGAATAATAATCTAAAAAATATATACTGTTGTCAAGACGATAGTGATCCATTTACCTGTGCTTAGAGAACTAAACTGTAATGGCCAAGGGTTGACATACTTGTTTTGTAACCTATGAATAGCATTTTGATCTATTACTCATTATCTGTACGTTTTTAGGCAATGTTTGACACAAGCATACCACAATTAAAGGAAGGAAAACCATTATCATCATTGACATCTATACGTATAGCTCGACCTGCTACTTATCCTGGACCACCAATATTGCATTTGGTAAGTCCTTTCTATATACCTGTTTCTTTAAATCTACCCTAAGTTGGTTGTTCCTTTTCACGTAGGTCGCGACTACACACGTAAAAACCTCGCATCTTTTTGACAAGTTGTTGTCTTGACAAGCTTGTAGCAAGCTGGTTGATAAGTTGTGTCAAGCTGTAGCAAGCTGGTTTTCATCAAGCTTGTTATAGCTGGTTGGCTTGCCGCCCGGCGGTTGGCTTGCTGACCCGGCGGTTGACTTGCCGACCCGGCGGTTGGCTTGTTGACAACAGTCTTGCTGCAGCCCTGTCACAACAACTTTGCTACAAGCTAGGACAGACGGTTTGAACACATCATGATGACAAGTTGTTGGAACAGCATTCTTACAAATCATACATTGTTTTCTCGTGTCGCTGCAAGTTTGTTATAAGTTGTGCGTTTTTACTTGTGTACATGCGATTAATTTCGAGGATTTCCTGTGACAAGACAACTGGGTCGTATATGATAAGATAAAACTTCATTATCGTATATTAGGCTACTATTACACTTGTATTTCAGCCTCCTGGCGCTATACCTGCACCTGGCAATAAACCAATGCCTGGACCAGCTAATATTCGACCTGAAGCAACGCGTGGTCCGGTAAGTATCGTATAGGCTTTACTGGACAATATTTAGATCATGCAAGGGTTTGGTGATACTTTGACGAGATCTTTTGTGGTACAGAGTCCGTGTTTATAGTATAATTATATTTTCCGTACTTTCTTCCGCTTAACTTGAATAGCCTGCAAAGGAGCATTTACTTTCTGGATTGTAAAAAAATGTAATGGTTAACATGAAACCACTGGCAGACACGAAATATTTGAGGCTAAAGTTGTGCGCTATACCGGTATTCTTAGTTATTCACGATATTTAGTTGATATGGCGGTATTGGTTTTGACTGTATACCGTTATTACGGTATACCAAAAATTATACTGGTGTCATGTGGCTATCATTAGTTTATTTTTTCGTCATATTGCAAGAAAAGTTCACGAACGAGAAATGTGCGCGTGAAATAGCATATAGAGCAAATAATAACATTCTATTTTTTCCTACAGATGTTTGGGTTATTGGGTGTCAACTGTATTTATTGTAGAGCAACATTTCCTAAAAAAAAACACATTGTAACACTGCTGGTATACCGTAATATTTTTCAAGTGTCATTATACCAGTATTAAAATTTCAATACCATCCAACTCTATTTGAGGCTCGAATTTAGGTTGCCCACAATATTCCCAAACGTTTGCTGCTGTAAATTTCAATCCTCAAATTCCTGTAGTGCATGACTTTATCTTCTGGGCCTTCGCTCGAATCGTGAAATTATTTTCATCATTTTCTGGGAATTCCAACCCAAACCATAGCAACTATATTTTTTATTTTATTTTTTAGTCTCCTACTTCATCTGGTGCTCTACCATCAAGCCAATCTACCCCAGCTGCAGCTGCTCAGAGCAGAACTGATGGTATCCGCCCTGTAGGGCCACCAACTGTACCTACAAATCAAACACCAAATACCAACCTTGCTGACAGACCAGCTGCAGAAGCGAACTTAAAGAAAGTGCCGGAACAACCACAAAAAGGATCGAACAGTTTTGAAAAGATCATGATGCGCCTTTCAACACTTTTCCCCAATTATTCAAGGTTGGTTTGATCAAGAATATCTTTTTCCTATTCAATTACTAAGGCTTATTTCCGTCATGGAAGAAACAATAGAGAGGTTCAAATTTGACTACCGCGCTACCTCTCAGTGGCTTAATACGCATTTCATTGGTTAATCAGGTAGATTAAATGCATCTGATTGGTTATTGGTGTAAGTTTATGTTACATTTTTGGATGATAAATTGCCGACATATTGTAACTATTTTGGAGATTGTTTGCAAAATAAAAGTTGGGGAGCACGAAGTTTCACTTGTTAATGTGCGTTCACTTTTGAATATTTCGTGTCATGGTATCAAGCATGATACCTAGTAAGTTTGTCGCTTGTATATTTGTCTTTGCAAAAATTGTGACGTGAGTGACGTGAATTTGAAGTGTGAAGCTAACAAGCCACACTTTATAGCATGACAGTTATTATCCGGAGTTATTAAATGCAGCTGACCAAATTATCTTTATTTGCGAAGCTTTCCTTCGTGTACTGGAAAGGTTATGTGCATTTACCAACTTGGGCATTTACTTTGACTTTTCCCCCAAGAATGAAACCAATGGCTGCATGTTTGTTCACTCGTCAAGACGTAATTCAAGAATGTTACAATTAATACACGATGCTTCATTTCAACTTAGAATTCAGATGACAAATTTCATTAAAGAAGTTCGAGCAAGTAAAAATGGATCATTGACAGGATTATCTTTTGATGATATTGTGGCTTGCGTAACCAAGTTAGTGAAAGAAAGAGAAAGACAGGTAAGTAGACATATAGGGCCAATGGCGCTTGGAAGATCTTGTCTTGATTACTACTTAACAATCGTTTTACCCTTAAGTTGGGAGTCCGGGGTATCTTAATCTCTGTATCATAATTTAAACGGTACGTTATTTCTTCGTGTCGCAAACTTTGTCTAGTTCCTGTTTTGATCATACTCTGTTTTTCACCAGCTGTGACTTAAACAGATGCCCGTTATACTCCTAATATCGAACGATGACCGTTACTATTTCGATTTTTATATACATGTAAATCAACGATTTCACTTCAGGTTGGCCAAGCTGTTGCTCCACATGGCCCGCCGGACGACGCTGGTGCCGGTGGGTTTAGCGGACCTAAAGCACCTGGGACATTACCATCAAAGTCTTCAGCTCCCTTACCAGGACCTACATCTGCACCAGTAAAACCTGTATCAATGACACCACCTAAACCTGTGGTTGGTGCGACTGCTCATGTACCAGCCAGTGCTCCTATACAAGCCAGTACTCCTGTACCAGCCACTGCTCCTGTACCAACCAGTAGTAATGTTACTTATGAAGATGACCCGTGTGTTATCTGCCATGATGAGATGACAAAAGCAACAAAAAACGTTTCCTTGGATTGTGGACATACATTTCATCATGATGTAAGTATGATCTAATGTACTATTTTAACAGTAATAACAAGATTGTCTGCGGAATCCTTAGTTCTAAAACTGAGTTCTTCATTATTCTCGCTGAGCAGTAAGTGCTTTACCTTTTGATTACCCCAGCACAAAACGATTTACTGTCTGGTTACCCTAGCACATAAAGATTTACTGTTTGGTTACCCCAACACATGAAGATTTACTGTCTGGTTACCCCAGCACATAAAGATTTACTGTCTGGTTACCCCAGCACATAAAGATTTACTGTCTGGTTACCCCAGCACATAAAGATTTACTGTCTGGTTACTCCAACTCATAAAGACTTACTGTCTGGTTATCCCAGCACATAAAGATTTACTGTCTGGTTACCCCAGCACATAAAGATTTACTGTCTGGTTACCCCAGCACATAAAGGTTTACTGTCTGGTTACCCCAGCACATAAAGATTTACTGTCTGGTTACCCCAGCACATAAAGATTTACTGTCTGGTTACCCCAGCACATAAAGATTTACTGTCTGGTTATCCCAGCACATAAAGATTTACTGTCTGGTTACCCCAGCACATAAAGATTTACTGTCTGGTTATCCCAGCACATAAAGATTTACTGTCTGGTTACCCCAACACATAGAGATTTACTGTCTGGTTACCCCCAACACATAAAGATTTACTGTCTGGTTACCCCAGGCAAATGAAGATTTACTGTCTGGTTACCCTAGCACATAAAGTTTACTGTCTGGTTACCCCAGCACATAGAGATTTACTGTTTGGTTACCCCAGCACATAAAGATTGACTGTCTGGTTACCCTAGCACATAAAGATTTACTGTTTGGTTACCCTAGCACATAAAGATTTACTGTTTGGTTACCCTAGCACATAAAGATTTACTGTCTGGTTACCCTAGCACATAAAGATTTACTGTTTGGTTACCCTAGCACATAAAGATTTACTGTCTGGTTACCCCAACACATAAAGATTTACTGTCTGGTTACCCCCAACACATAAAGATTTACTGTCTGGTTACCCCAGGCAAATGAAGATTTACTGTCTGGTTACCCCAGCACATAGAGATTTACTGTTTGTTTACCCCAGCACATAAAGATTTACTGTTTGCTTACCCCAGCACATAAAGATTTACTGTTTGTTTACCCCAGCACATAAAGATTTACTGTTTGTTTACCCCAGCACATAAAGATTTACTGTCTGGTTACCCCAGCACATAAAGATTTACTGTCTGGTTACCCCAACACATAAAGATTTACTGTCTGGTTACCCCCAACACATAAAGATTTACTGTCTGGTTACCCCAGGCAAATGAAGATTTACTGTCTGGTTACCCCAGCACATAGAGATTTACTGTTTGTTTACCCCAGCACATAAAGATTTACTGTTTGCTTACCCCAGCACATAAAGATTTACTGTTTGTTTACCCCAGCACATAAAGATTTACTGTTTGTTTACCCCAGCACATAAAGATTTACTGTCTGGTTACCCCAGCACATAAAGATTTACTGTCTGGTTACCCCAACACATAAAGATTTACTGTCTGGTTACCCCCAACACATAAAGATTTACTGTCTGGTTACCCCAGGCAAATGAAGATTTACTGTCTGGTTACCCCAGCACATAGAGATTTACTGTTTGTTTACCCCAGCACATAAAGATTTACTGTTTGCTTACCCCAGCACATAAAGATTTACTGTTTGTTTACCCCAGCACATAAAGATTTACTGTTTGTTTACCCCAGCACATAAAGATTTACTGTCTGGTTACCCCAGCACATAAAGATTTACTGTCTGGTTACCCCAACACATAAAGATTTACTGTCTGGTTACCCCCAACACATAAAGATTTACTGTCTGGTTACCCCAGGCAAATGAAGATTTACTGTCTGGTTACCCCAGCACATAGAGATTTACTGTTTGTTTACCCCAGCACATAAAGATTTACTGTCTGGTTACCCTAGCACATAAAGATTTACTGTCTGGTTACCTTAGTACATGAAGACATAATCTGTCAAGATACGATGGTCTGGAAGCCCGGCAAATTTGAAAGCCACAAAATAGAAGACCTCTGTACCTCGCCATGCATAAATCCTTTGTCTCAACTTCATTAAATATCATTTATCGTGGTCTAACGTTTCTCACCTATCCCTATTGGACGATCACTTAATTATACGAAAACACAATGAGCTCAATCGCCATAACCGTGCACAAATTAACATGACACAATGACTTCTGTTCAGTTTCCAGACCAACATATCTTGATAGACCATGTATGGTGAAGTTTTACCCTCTGTGGTTATTCGATTTTTCTAATTATTAAACTACATTTTTTTATTTTTCAGTGCATTAAGAAATGGTTAACTGGAGAGCAAAGTACTTGTCCGACATGTCGTGTTCATGCTTTGTTACCTGAAGAATTTCCTCAACTCAAATGATTTGGTTTGGTTTTTGCACTCTTCGTTTATATATATTTATATATATATGTATATGTTATATTTACTTTAAATTGGTGGATGAAGGACATACTATGTCTTTGAGCCTCTGTATTTGCATGCTCCCGCTTTCGCGGGACTTGGTGAGTGGTGAGATGATTTTAATAGTTGGTTCGGTTTGATTTTCATTTTGGTTTTCATAATATTGGTTACCTAATTGTTTGCCTAAAACTACAAACGAAAATTTAAACATCCGCAAAAATTTAATAAGAATATCTGATACCAAATTTCAGTAGTTTAAACCTCGCTTGCACCACTTTCTGCATGTTTATGCGCAATTCCAGTGGCTCGCATCCCATCACGGTATATACTTCGCTAACTCAACTGCTCGGAACACATGCAAGGAGTTTATTTTTGTGTAAGAATCTTATATTGTTGCGTTATTTTAGTTGAGTAAATTTGGGACGTTTTTCATAAAGATGGTGATCAAAACGCTAGAATCCTTAGGTTTGTCGTTTTTTCTTTGATATATTTAACCCTGATTTAACCTAATTTGGCACGTTTCCCCATAGCCACCAGATTGTGAAAATTGTTTAAAGGTGGCATAATTATATCTTTAGATTATCTTAAGGAGCTGTATGCATATCACACTTTATAAATTTGTAAAAAAAAAATGTTGAATGTTTTGTAAATAGAATAAAAAAATATATGACACAGGACTGACATCTGAAATTCAACCTCGTATCCAGAGCTCTAGTCTGCGCTGCTTCGGTCAAAACAATACGACTCCATCCTCACCATTGATATTAAATGGTCCCCTCTCTGATTATGCCTCCTCTCCAATAACCCCCCATGTGTCTGAAATAAATATGCCCAATAGAAGAATTACCGTTCTAACTAAGGGATAGTACAAAAGCAGGAAATGATTAAGTCACGGTTGATCATGACAATTAGACAACGAGGCCGAGTTGTCTGTGAGCGAATAGTCAACGAGGCGAAGCCGAGTTGACTATTTGCTCATAGACAACGAGGCCGAGTTGTCTAATTGTTTTAGTATAAACTTTAACATTAATTTACAACTAGGCTGCAAACACAATACAAAAATACACAAAAAAACATTATAAAACCATTAAAGGTAAACAAATATTTTAGTTTTTGTTCGCGTAAAATATTTTACAAAATTCAGTTTTAATTTTAAAATTTCATTGAGTGTATGTTATTTTGTCTATTTTCTGACCCATAAAAATTGCCATTCCATATTTTTGTTGCTTTTTTCGGGTTTTTTTTAGTACAGAATTGTTCAACAAGTCGTCCAAAAAATCATCAGACAATTCGACAAAAGTGCAAAACGCGAATTTTCCGCCATTTTGAATTTTCTATTAGTAGGCTATCACTAATAGCCTATTAGTAGCGTACCCAATCAGAAGGCACGATATGTGATAGCCTACTAGTAGGTTTATACTAAACCTACTAGTATATATATATATATATATATATATATATATATATATATATATATATATATATATATATATATATATATATATATATATATATATATATATATATATATATATATATATATATATATATACCGGGTGGCCCAAAAAAAAGTACTCATCTTTGATTCAGTATAACTTAAAAAGTAAAAGAGTTCTGACACTTAAACAATAGGCATTGTATTCAGTAATGTATAACTTAAATTTTCGTATATACCATTTGCATTTTAATACAGTATTGACTGAGATAACTGCGTTTAAAGTTGAGTTAACGTTTCGGGAAATGTCGAAAATGAGCAAAAAACGGCCTATTAAATGTTAATAGCGCAATAACCTGTGCGTAGGTACACTGCAGTCGAAAAGTACACGTTTGTTTTCCAGATAAAAATGCTATTCATTAGGAAATGCATGGCCCGCAGCAAGAATGCACTTTCTTGCCCGTGTGAGCATGCAGTCGAATGAATTTCGGATCATCTGGGCATCCAGGTTGCGGCATGCTGTTACAATTGCCTCACGAAGCTCTCTCAAATTATGTGGTTGTTCATCATGTGGCACATTCCAAATTTGATGCTTCAAGTAGCCCCAAAGAAAAAAATCGCACACCGTCAGGTCAGGAGAACGAGGGGGCCAAGGCCAATCACCCCGTTTACTCATCAGTCGGCCAGGAAATTGCCCCCGAAGATATTGCATAGTTGCGTTACTCGTATGGCATGAAGCTCCGTCTTGCTGCCACCACATGGAATCTCTATCGATATTGTGAGTGTGAAAGTCTCTCTGAATCACGTTATAGCGTATGATACGGATGTACTCTCTCGTGTCGAGGTTTCTCTCTGCAAAGTGTGGACCCAGAACAACGCCTTGCCTCGTCAAACCAACCCAAACCATTATTTGCTGTGCACCTTGCATAAATTCGACGTAATGATCCTGTGGCGGCCCATCGCCACGCGCTGCGTATTTTCTAACGTTCCTCGAATTTATTTCCGAATTCAAGCTAAACACAGCTTCATCTGACACTAGTAACTTGTCAAGAAAATCAGGAATCCGGGCGACCGTATTCACAAGTCGGTTGCAGAATGCCAGTCGTTGTGCTGGATCGCCTTCTCTTAACTTTTGCCTTCGAATTATGACGTACGGATGAAATTTAATATCGATTTTCACTATGCGCTGAAACGTGGTTCGGCTCAATGCCAAACCATTTCGCCTACCAGATCTTTGACCATTTTCCGTAAGAGATTGTCGAACCAATTCGATGTTTTCCGCTGTTCTAGCCGTTCTCCGTCTACCACTTCGTCCCTTGTTGAGATTATGACAAGTCCCCTCGTGCACAAACTTGCGATATGTTTTCATAACAGTTCGTTTAGTAGGGGCAGGAAGGTTGCCCAAGCGTTCTGCCCATCGCCTTTGAACTTCACAAGCATTATTTACCCTAGCATATTCTAAACAAAGCCAAACTCTTTGGTCGTTCGTTAAACGAGGCATCTTTATAACGGTACCGGTAAAAAGAGCAAAGAGACAGGCCACGTTTCTTTCTTGCACATTAGCATTTGAATTCCCCAGAGACATTTAATGTTGCCGTAAAATAAAACAATCAAAACAGCCTTACACGTTAAACTTAATGCATTCCAAAAGTTCGTATAATGAACATATCTGTTCAATAAACATTTTTAAACTTCACTTTTAATTTATGAAACGAATACTTATACGTACGATAAACTGCGGTTGACAAAATTACTTTAATAGGCCGTTTTTTGCTCATTTTCGACATTTCCCGAAACGTTAACTCAACTTTAAACGCAGTTATCTCAGTCAATACTGTATTAAAATGCAAATGGTATATACGAAAATTTAAGTTATCATTACTGAATACAATGCCTATTGTTTAAGTGTCAGAACTCTATTACTTTTTAAGTTATACTGAATCAAAGATGAGTACTTTTTTTTGGGCCACCCGGTAGGCTATCACTAATAGCCTACTAGTAGCGTAGCCAATCAGAAGGCACGATATGTGATAGCCTACTAGTAGGTTTATACTAAATATGTTTAGTATAAACCTACTAGTAGGCTATCCCTTGCGGTACTCCTTGTGATACCACTTGACAAGTGGATACACATTCATTTGACAAGTGGATACACAAACTGTTTTCTGTCGGATAGATACGATGTAAACCAGGCAATTGATGATCCGTCTACCCCATAAATTGCAAGCTTTTTCAGCAGAGTTTTGTGATTTATAAGGTCGAATGCCTTTTTAAAGTCAATAAATGTCAAACATGTAACCTTATCGTCATCCATGTTAAGGTTACAGAACACCTTTGAGGGTTAATTTTGCCTAAATTTTTTTTATTGGTTTCCATTAAAGCATTAGACTAGCTCTACTATTTGACCAAGTTTGAACGAAAAATGTTGAAAACTCGCAGAGTTATTTAATAAAATACATTTCGCTGCAATAAGAAAAACATTGAAAATGTAATATTCAATTTTCTCCCGAAGAATTTTACGGTAATTACTGATTTTCAAACGAGTTGTGCTCCTGCGGGTTTTGACCAATTTTTCTCAAATTTTCACAGGACATAGCTAAAGACGTCAGTTTCAAAATTGTGTTCGGCTTTTTTTTTTTTTAATTTTGGATATTTTAATAAAAAAGAGCAATTCACTCAAACAATTCAGAAATATATTGCGTCGTCAAAGAAATCGCCATATCAGCGGAATGACGAAATAAACAAAAAATTCGGCCGAACACAATTTTTTAGAACAACTATTTTACTGTATAAAAATGATATTTTCATAAATATAACTTAAAACCAGCAGGAGCACAACTCAAAAGCGTAACGGTACC